>JAMKCH010028466.1:0-18088 GCA_023653785.1 Ophioderma brevispina | reverse complement strand
CGTGTAAAATATAGATGCCCGTTTCCTTCCTATTTGAATGGTTTGACATCACACCAAGGCCTTAAAAATAGGCCTAATCATAATCATGTGGATAATACAAAATGATTGAAAAATGAATCAATATCTTTCAAACGATTGACAACAATCCGAGGCAATGTAAAACTGCATTAAAACTCTAAACTATACCTTTAACACGAGGCCTAAACAATAACCAAACTTTACATGATACATTTAAAGTGAAAACAAAATATAAACGACATTTTAAAAATTTAAGCCACATTTTAAGAAATTATAAGTCGCTAACTTTCAGCTGAAGTAAATGAAATTCAAGCATAGGCTTAAAAATGTTAACCATTACAGTAGAAATGTCAATGAATGAAATAAGCTAGAAATAAAAAAAATAAAATACATATTTTAAGGCCCACAAAATAATGAATCAAAAGTGTTACATTAAAAAAAATACCTAGCAAAAGATTCCAGGCCTGAAATAAGTTGAAGGAATATATGAAATACAAGAAATACAGGATCAACCATAGATTTTAAAGGGGCATTCCGTGATCCACAACCTCGTCCCCCGACTTACCTAAAAAAAGTTGAGATTTTTATATCATCTGAACCGTTACCCTTAGTAATCCACGTGTACTAAATCTTACGTGCAAATTCGGTCGTATATGTAAGAAATTCGCAATTTTGTATTTTCTGTCCGTAAACAGACAGAAATTACAGCACAGTGGTCTATGGGACCGTGGGAAACACGCATTTGCTCATAACACAAAACCGCAAGATCGGGATCAACTCAAATTTTGTGAATGAGCTTTCCTCAAGGATATCCAGTGAACCATGAATAAAACAGCAGGTGCTGGAATCACGAAATACACCTTTAAGAATAAAATAGGTGAAATTTGAAAAATCAAACATGTTAACACTGGCGTGCATATAGTTTAAAAAATAACACGTGTACAAAAATAATAAAAGTACATTATTTTGGCAAATAAACTAAACTTATAACAACGATAACACAACTAAAACTTCAGAACAACAACAAAATAACCCCCTGTATCCCATGTCGTTATGTTCACATGATTTCTGTTTATAAATTTTGTAGGCCTATTTTCAATTTGTTCACCCGTTGATACCACAACATGGTCAATCTATTTACTAAATCGTGAGATCATTTTCTACGAATCTTCTGTTAAACATGTTAATTCCTCGTAGTTTCGTAGATACGAATCCACACTTTACTGTAGATTCGTAGATACGAATCTACACTTAGACATGGTAACAGAAGATTCGTAGAAATTATGGTTTAGTAAATAGAGTGACGTCACTGCAATGGTTTAAACAATGGTAAATACAATATTTCTACGTTTTGCATCCCCTAGATTTCACAATAATTATCAACGTTGTCGTTATGTAATTTTACATATGATAAACAATGCAAGCAACATCTGCAAAATCATGTTCTCGTAACATCTGCAAAGTCATGTTCGTCCATCCTGTTTAATAAATTAATATATCGTTTTATTAATGAGATTTTTCTTTTTTAATATAGCAAATCCATGTGTTTCAATTGTGAATTTCTTTTGAAATAACATTATACAGGTGCTCGATCGACATTATTTTCAATATGATCATGATTTTTTACTTTCTTCTTTTGATCAAACGAATGCGTTACCGATACCACAAGAACATTTATGATGTAACCTATCATAATGTAACATAATACAAATACGGATGTATGTTGGAAACTCCCAATGGAGTGCGTGGAGTCAGCAAGGGTCTACATTGTCTATGGGGGTCACCAAGAATTTCCTTGGGTGTTGCAAAGGTGATATCACCTAATCAGTTAAAATACATTTTCTTTTCCAGTATGACAAGATGAATCATTTGGCACCGGTTTCAACAACATCGGAGCATCTGCCCTCAGGGTGCCCTTGAACCATCATGGGGCTATACCGCTTTAACTAAAGGTTAGAACGTACCTATAGGCAAATTATACCTTTTGATAAGGAGACAAACGCGTTAAGGTATAGTCACACAGAAGACAGCTCCCGGCCCAACCACTTCCCGACTACACAAGACCGCATTTTTTTTTCAAATCGGCTACAGTCTTGTTCAAACTTGCAAAATTTACCATTTTTATCCCGACCAAGGATGATTAGTCTGCGAATATCCCCGTCGTCAACGAGACAAGGGATGCTGAAACGCCGAGCAGTAGGCGACAGCATCATGGAATCAACACGATCCAGCATGTTTAATTGGCGACGCCACTTGTTCAGTCCCCGACCTTGAAACGACGGCACAAGTTGTGACATGTTGCTGTCAAGACTGCTCGTCGATTGGTCGCTGAGTTGTTGACGCCAAAAAAGGTCCCGTCACATGAAGACAACCCGCGACGCGACCCAACCTCTTCCCAACTACACAAGACCACATTTCTTTTCCAAATCGGCTGCAGTCTTGTTCAAATTACAAGACAAGAGATGCTCAATCGCCGAGCAGTAGGCGATCAAGCATGTCACTTGTTCAGTTCTCAATCAGTCGCGGACCTTAACACGACAACACAAGTTGCTATCAAGACTGCAAGTCGGCGACTTATCTTCTGTAGTCGCCGAGTTTATTCCGCTGATTTCACATATCTAGTTGGCTTGCATTTTCTGTCCCGCTTGGAGCAGACTCATTGCCGACCACTTTCCGACTGTACACACACCACTCACTTGGCCAAAACTACACCGAAAAAGGAAAATTACTCCATTTTCGAAAAAATGGCCAATCGTCACCATTCTTGACAGTTTTGGAAGAGTTTTCCTAGCAAATAATGGGTAAGACTACAACGACTGCACAGAACAGGCCATACCTTGCCAAACTACACATGAAAAAAAGAAAAACTGCTCACGATTTTCGAAATTGGGCCAATCGCACCGTCGGTGAGCAGCTGGAAGTGGTTTTCCTAGGCAAAAAAATCGGCTTGTGTTACTGAGCCTTTAGAGTGTACATTAAAACACAATTTTACCGATTTTAAATTTTTTTTTTCCCTGTACTGACATTTCCCCCTTGAAGAAGGAGGCAGCAGGTCCAGTTTTGAAATTTGAACCCCGTCGTTTTTTAATCGTCGAGAAACCTATTAAAAACCAAACAGCAACAAATCAATTTTAGCATGAATCCTCCGTGGAATACCACCAAAAACAAACCGCACTATCACTCTCACGCAGGTCCTCACCAAAGATGTCAGCACTTGACAAGAGAAGATTAGAAGAGGGACGTTCAAACTGTTACTAGCTTAAAAGATAAACCTGACGTGCGGGTCCGTTAAGTAACGTAATTCTTGTTTTCTAAATTGAAAAAAAAAAAAAATTGGCGTATTGTTTTGAAAATTCTCAAGACTGGAATACCGACCGAAAGTCATTGGGTGGGAAAATTGATTCCGCCCTAAGAGTTGCGTGTAACTTTTCCGTGTCTGCGAGTACGAAGTACCCGACAAAAACGTTCAATTTTCTGCTAAGTTCTATAGGTTCAAACCCAATTACGATACATATTTAAAACAAAACATAGTAACTGACCCTCTGATGGCAAAACTTCCATAGACCACTCCGTTGTTCCGGAGATATTTGTAGATTTAGTTTCATTTACACTCCATTCTCTATTACGGACTGATAACGTTTTAAAGAGACTTAGAGATTTGGAGAAAGAAGCGCTTCCCAATTTTTTTCGAATCCGGTTTTTTTTTTGCATATGTGAATGCTTTCCAATTACTGAGATCACACCTGAAGTAATAAGCCAAATCGTACGGCCCGTCTTATGTACTAAATGAGATCTAGTACTTCTTTCGTGCACGACAGAAAGCAAAGCACGGTGTTCTATGGGGACAATTACGATGGTCGGGCAAGTTCAAAACAAGGTTGGCCGTTTTCTTTTGTACTTGTTTGTACAATACACCTTCGGAACGTTCTTGGTACTGGTTCTGCAATCGATCTATGCATTTGAGAGAAATTCGTATCCTAAAAAAATCTCCTCCTGTCACTTTAATCTCTCGTTCTCTCGCGCAGTACCATTTCGATAATATCTTTCGCATTCTGTGACACAGACTACACAATTTCCGACCGCCGTAAGATAAACTGTTTAACAATTAACCGCCTATTCGATCTTAATTGCCTTTTCGATTGATTGGATCACAGACCTGCGCTACGAATCTGGGTTACAGACCTCTGTCACAGATTACTCCTAGGAAGATAAACTACCTGGTACTCTTAGTTAAATGGACAACTCGGTCGGTTCGCGAACCTCTCTGATTTTTCAACCCCCATCCCCACGAATCGTTAAAACCGAGTCTTTCAAAGACTAATGTAGCTGGCTGGGCGCACCGTTAATAGTCGCAGATTGAAACCACCTGAACAATGGATTGACTCTTCGATATGGAAATCAATAAAACTTTTATCTCGTGACCGTCCGAAGTAACATAGGCTAGCGGGCAGATCTATAACGTTACAAAGGTGAAGAACCCCTTAATACAGTCTCTAAAAATTAAAAAATAGTTTCTACTCGTGTTCTCACGTCTAGTATTTGCATATTTTGCTTGAAAATGAATTAAATGTCATCTCCTTTTTTTCCCCTGAATATCCGTGACCAACGGACTCCCTACCATGACTACGTTCCATTGACTCGCAAATAACGGCCTGTGATAGTAAATCCGCCGTTATGCATAGGACAAATGGACTGTCAGATCTCTGCCACTGCAGAGCCATTGTAATTTTATTTCCATGACGATGATTTATCCGCAACACCGATTTATAGATGAATCTATACCTCGCTCACAAATAAATATAAACTCGAGCTTTTCTTTGAGTCCAATAATTTTGACCGTATTCCATCTGTATTCAAAAAGAAACGAAGATGAACAAAAATTATGAAAGAAATTGTCCTTGGAAGCTTGTGACCTAACACTTGGTGCAGACAAGACCACTGACCTCATTGACACGGATGGCGGGTCTGATTCGCCGATTGAAAACAACAGGAAGTTGACCTTTTGCCCTTCGCAAATATCGTGGGAAACAATGCTTACACCTGCTGGTACCTATTCCCCACAGATTTCTATTTGTTATAACAAAATTCCTTTAACTTTGTGACACTAAAGTGAAGCCATATCGGCGACTATTCAACGGTTCGGCAGCCAGCCCCACTAAGCTCTATACAATGGATTGGAACCTGGGCTTCGTATTGAAGCACTGATGGCACTGTTGTCATCCAAAAAGAGCCAAGCAGGTGGTAAGAGCGGTTCTTATATATCAAATTGTTCCCATTGCATTGTGGATAAGCGACATACCAGACAGAATCAAGCCATTTCAGTGAGCTCATTGTATTTGCGCGTACGGGATGGCATTTCTCTAACACGTCAACCGGGATCCCACTTCTGGTTTAAAACAGGTGTCTCTGAATGGTATTGTGTTCGGTAGACCAAGATGCCCGCCCGTAGCTCCATTCATCTAATTACATTACGTTGTGTAGCCATCCATTGTATAGAGAATCATGGCCAGTTTCCCCAAGACCCATAACTTAATCATGTTTTATGTAGACATGTTTTCTATTCCATTTAAAACTTTGTTCGGCACCAGTTACCTGCATTTCTATGGTGAATGATTTTCGATATCTGTTAATAACACCCGTAAATTGATAGAATTGAATTGGTTTACGCGGAAATTTACGTACGGGTTTGGGTTTTTGTACAATGATGTGGGGTCGCAGTTTTGCCCAACAACTTACCTCCCATGATTTTTTTCACACTGTTGATAAGATAATATCTTATCAACAGTGTGCCAAGGTTCATTTAGCAAAATCTGGGTCGGAACGGTCCGGTCCCAGGTTTGTTTTGGGGACACACCGACATCTAATATTAATGCAGTTTTTTAAAATAACTTATCATCACATATTAAGGAATAATATAGTTCATATGTCATTTTTTTTCATCCACAATCCCTTTAAGCTTTCATTTCCGTAAACCTTCGCAAAGTTTGGTCACTGAGCACTTAGCTGGGAATTACGCGCTAAGAAATCATTACCTTTTTAGGCACAAAGCGTAACCTTGCTGTCTGACTTATTTTTAAAGAAATATCAAATTTTTTACGATTGACCATACCCTGTTTTATTCATTCAAATAAGATTGACATTAATTATGGAAAAAGACTTTCTGGTTCCCTTCAGTGAACACTCAACTTCCAAGTAGGGCCTACCCAATTGTTACTCCGTGCGAATGCCTATAAATTATGATTAAAATAACACCTGGGCTACGTAACATCTGTGTAAAACTTTACTAAATAAAATAGAGACTGTAGCGACAAAGATTATAGCCATGAAAGTAATTATGATTACAAAACAACACCTGGGCTATAGACTATGCAACATCTGTTTAAAACTTACTAATACAATAAATCTCAACCGCGTTTACGGTTTTGCTGTCACACCAGTATCACTCTTTACATTTTTGAAAACTACTAATTAAATAAAGATGCGCACAGTTAGCTTCCCATTCACAGCTGCGCGGAAGGTAGATAAGCGTTATAAACAAAGTAGAAAACGAAAAATATAACAAATTGTGCTGATATAACTTCAGACAATAAAGCGGAGCTTAATGTGAAATTGTCTGACAAAGACGAAATTACTTGGATACGAAGAAATTAAACTGCGACTAAAATATAGAAAAATAAATGTTAATTTCCAGTGATGCAAACCTGAATTATTGTTTTTAAAACAATGCACATTTCATTTTTTTTTGGGGGGGTGGCAGGTCGCGGCGAACACAAACTTAACGAGACATGTAAACAATGTCAATGCCAAATTCCATTTGGCTTCGCCCATACCGACCCGCTTTTTTCCTCCATGAACACGCTTAATAAATTCCCTACCTTTATCTTTTCCAACCGCGCAGTTCATGAAAATACCATTATGACCAACTTCCCTCCAACCTCTTAGATGATCATTTTTTTCTTGACCAACAGAGAACGTTCCCCCCATATGACACCGCGATCATCTACGGACTTTATGTAAGACTGACTAACAGCTCGCAGAAATACATCAGGATTCAAGGGGGGCCCTCTATGGAATCATTTGATCCCCATCTTAAACATCATCATCCTTAGCTGTTTTTTAAACAACTCTTAAAAAAACAGCTCATTGATTCATATCTCTCCGCCCCATGATTTGGGTAACTTAATCTTTACTTATCGGTTTTTTGTGGTTATCTAATTTTAGGTTAAGTCGGGGCACCCTCCTTTCTAAATGTGTATGTAAATCTACCATTTATTGCTTGATATGTGTCTTTACCACCATAACTCATATTTAGATGCTTAATTGGTACTACTGGATGGTGCCACTAAATACACGCTTTTTTCGTTTTCCCTGGGCATCCACAATCTCTTTGCAATTATAACCAATATATATTATTTCATTTTTTTCCATTACGATTATATTTTTATAATTTGTTGCATGTTTATATGTATTTGTGCAATGAGAATGAAATAAACACCTGAAACCTGAACCTTAAGGAGAAAATAAGCCAATAAAAAAGTGATAAAAATAATAATTATCTTATAACAAACGCTCGACAATCCACCGAAGTGCTCAGGACACTGCTGTGGAGTGCACCTTTGGCTCTCAAACACACATAAATCCAACCGAATTTTTGCTTTCATTTCCTTATAAAAGATGCATAAATAGATATGTGACTTTACAAACAAGTCACTTAAAGGTGCAACGAAGATTTCAGATAACGGTGTCCCCTAAAAATTGAAATATAGATTTGTGCACTAATCCACAGCTTTCTATCCAAAAATCCCATCTCAAGGATTAGCTGAGGAACTGTTTCTTTTGTACAAAAATTGTGAATTTCTAATTTCCTATAGGAGCCAAATGGAAATGCAACTTATGTTTGCTTATTGGAAATTTCAGCAATCGTCGTTTGGTCATGAAAACTCATATGTGCATTTGAGACCTCTAGACCAAACCCTCATATGTACATTTTCGGTAACACTGAGAAAACGACCGGCGATATTGTCGTTTTGCAAAGTATCGTAAAATACTTAACTTATCTTACGTACTACTTTCTTTAAACTCACAAATTGACTCTTGTGACTTCCTAATATATGAGCATGTATCCACTTGGAACCAAAAAAAAACCGACCGACAGAGATCCTCAGGCTTAATGTACAACAAGATTTAACTGTAGTTATTAAGCGTGCTAATCCTGGCCTACTACAGTTTTTGAATGGATCGTACGTGATATTAATTCCTTTAATGATCGGACACGTCTGCTGACTGTTAAGATGTTTGTCGTAAAAAAGTAGTTTTTTAAAAATCCAGATTTCATTCACGGTGTATCCTTGGTGTAAGATAAAGTTGAAGAAGAAAACTACCTATTTTTCTCATTACCCCCTTGTGGCAATCCTAGGGCTAAAGGAGGTTTGGTTTGATGTATAAGCATAAATATGCCCCATTTAGGTCGACCAATATTAAATTTTATACAGTTTATTGCGCTTTACTTAAAAAAAACTTTTGGGGGGGGTTGACTATCGGGCGCGAAACTTTACAATGGGGTTTTGGGGGTGAAGGCCATTCTTTCTATCAAGATGAAAAAATAGGTAGACTCAATGTGGGGGGTGGGTCATCCGCCCTTTAACCTTGTTATCCTTTTATATAAGATTTAATGACAATACCATTTTTGGGCTGAGATGTTTGAACATTTACCGTACATGTGCATTGCTCTTTGTGTGGGGTAACCCTTTGGTATATAAGTCATTGTCTATATATAAACATAAAACTTGCGGATAAGCAGTCGGAGAGAATAAAGGTGCACGAGATTTCAAGTCATCTCATATTTCTGTGATTGTAGTTGATTCATATATATTCCCTACTTTTATTTGACTGGCAGAAATAACTAAAAATGAACAAAAAAGATCAATTTGATATCGTCGATGGGCCGGAAACCTATATTTAATTTGAAAGGTCAATGCAAACCTCATAATGTGCAACTATGGCACTTCGTAACATTGACAAACCGACCTATTTGTCCCAGTTGTCGGGTCGGTCACATCAAGTTGGTGGAAATGCTGAGGTGAGAGTACGTAGATCATTTTAGTATTTTAACGATACTGCAAAACGACAATATCGCGAAACAGGTCGTTTTGTCAGTATTACCGAAAATGTACATATGAGGTTTTGTCGTAGAGGGTCAAATTCACATATAGGTTTTTTCCTGCCCAACGACGATACGTTAAATTTCAATAGCAACATAGGTTGAATTTCCCATTTGCTCCTATAGGAAATTAAAATTTCACAATTGTTGTACCAAAGAAAAGTTCTCAGCTTAATCCTTTCATGATGATATTTTTGATAGAAAGCTTTGGAGTAGTGCAAAAATCTAAATTTCAATTTTAGGGACACCTGTTATTTGAAATCTCTCGTTGCACCTATAAGTTTGGTTTTAAGTCACATATCTATTTATGCATCTTTTATAGTGAAATGAAGCAACATGTCGGTTTGGAATTTACTCGTTTGTTGTAGCAGCCCAAAGGCGCTCCACAGCGGCGTCCTGAGCACTTCGGTGGATTTGGCGCGCTTATAAGAAATTATTTATTATTATTATAATTATACATACATATGGCCTATTTTAACCTCCTAGAAGGCATGGCATTGTTAACATGTCTCGTTACGTTTGTGTCACCGCACCCGCCCCCCCCCGCAAAAAAAAAAAATGTGCATTTGTTCCAAACAATTATATGTACATGTTTGATCAATGAAATAACTTTATTTTTCTATATTTCCGGCGCAATTTAATTTCTTCGTATCCAAGTAATTTCGTCTTTCTGGTCAGAACAATTTTCAACCATTATGCTCGTGTTAGTGTCTACGATATATCAGCACAATTTGTTACAATTTTTCAGTTTTCTGACTTTTGGTTTTATCGCGCTTCTCCTAACTTCGCGAAAGGTGTGAATGGGAAGCTACGGTGCGCCTCTTATTTTAGCTGCCCGAGTTTTCAAAATTAAAGATGTGATACCTGTGACAGCTAGATACACGTAAACGCGGTTTGAGAGATTTTTATTGTAAATTAGTTTAAGTTTTTAACAGATTTCATAGTCCTATAGCCCAGGTGGTATTTGTAATATAATTTAATCTTTCATGGCTATAGTCCTTGTCTCTACTTTTTTATTTTTTTATTAGTAGAGTTTTTTAAACAGATGTTTTCGTAGCCCAGGTGTTATTTGTAATCATAATTTATAGGCCATCGCACGGATGTAACAATTGTGTACTTGAAAGTTGGAGGTGTTCACTGATTGTAACCAGAAAGTCTTTTCACCATAATTCATGTCAATATTTGTAATGAATAAAACACGGGTAATTGTATTGTCAATCGTAACATTTGTACATTTTCTTTAAAATTCAGTCAGACAGCAGGTTGCGCTTTGTGCCTACAAAGATCATGATTTCTTAGAGCGTAATTCCCAAGCTAAGTGTCAGTGCCAAATCTTTGCGAAGTTTTCCGAAATGAAAGCTTAAATTTCAACCATTTTAAGTGGACCTGGTACAAATATTAGATGCGCTGAATGAGTCAAGAAATAAATCTTGTGTGAGACCTGCGTGAGAGATAGTGTGGTTTGGTGTGTATTCCCGTAGGATTTTCATGCTAAAATTGATTTTGTTGCTGTTTGGGTTTCAATAGGGTCTAGCCTATCAAAAAATTTGCTGCTGCCTCCTTCAAGGGGGAAATGTCAGTACAGGGAAAATTTGAAATCGTGTAAAATTGTGTTTTAATGTACACTAACGCGTTTGTCTCCTTATAAGGATTACAAAAAGTATATATCTATAGGTTCCAATCTTTAGTTAAAGCGGTATAGCCCCATGATGGTTCAAGGTCACCCTGGGGGAAGATGCTCCGATGTTGTTGAAAGCGGTGCCAAATGATTCCTCTTGTCATACTGGAAAAGAAAATGTATTTTAACTGATTAGGCGATATCACCTTTGCAACACCCAGGGAAATTCTTGGTGACCCCCATAGACTATGTACACTATTAGTTACAATACATTTTTGGCATCCTTATGACTAGACGGACAATATGGCATACATTTCAACATGATTGGAGCATTTTAAACATTTGACCCCTGTGTAAACTTAAATTGATCCCTATTGAAAAAGTGATACCACAATTTGAGAGTACTACCTACCAAGCATTGATGTAGAGGGTCCATACTAACTACCAAAGGTGTCAAACCAGCTCCTCTATAGGGGATGAGCCAGACCATCTAAAGTAGCCTTATTGGTACCACCTGGGGGGGGGGGGGGCAAAGAGGCATTTATACCATGGCTACCTAATACTATGACATACACGAAAATGTATGATGGCCATTCTGTAGGGGTAGTTTAAGCGAGCTAGGGCTCGCAAAAGATTATACAGGGGTCAAAATTGAAAAGTGGTCCAATGTTGTTGAATTGCATACCACAATGTTCGTATGATAGCAAGGATAAAAAAAAAATGTATCGTTGCTGCCATCTCTGACTACCATTATGGAATTATAAGCTGAACTGTATTGTAGGTCAAAGGTTAAATTTAGCTTCTACAGGGGTTTCAATACTAAGAAACGCTTCAAGTTCAGTGGAAATGGTCTCATATATTGTAAGTAATCACAGGTAAAATAAGGTATAGTGTGGACAATGTACAATGATAGTTACCAAGATACACCACAAAATTAACCCCAGCCATATAGGGTATAGGGTTAAGTACTAATTGAGGTGTGTAACTTGTAATTTCGCATTGCCAGATGGGTCCAAAAACTGATTCCTTATTTTAAATGTAATAAAATTATAAACAAATGCAGGACCATTTCCACTGAAATGTAGCTTTTTTTTGTGTAGAAGCTAAATAACCTTTGACCTAAAATAACGGTTTTCAGCTTATAACTCATAAGGGGTAAGTCAGACGATGGCACAAACTATTGGACCACTTTAATTTTGACCCCTGTATAATCTTTGCGAGCCCCAAGCTCACTTAAGCTACCCCTACAGAATTGCCATCATACATTTCAGTGTATGCCGGCATAGAATGAGGTAGCCATGGTAAAACATGCCTCTGCCCCCCCCCCCGGGCCCCAAACCCCCAGGTGGGGTACCGACACAACCATGCCTGGATCACCCACTACTACTGGACCGTACCGCACTGTTGGACATAATCCAAGTCTACTTGCGTTACACAGATTCATTGTCTGATTTCACACGTGCAATTTCTGCATCCTGTTAACAACTACGGAAACATGAAGCGATCTTGCGCATTTTCTAGACTTCGTCAGCAGTGCAGCACTATCGTCGAAGGTGAGATGAAGTGCAGGGGACGATATTTCAGTGGTTCATCACAATGAGCTAATAAAAATCTCAATTCCCATGCCAAAGTTCAATAGAGGTCATCACAATGTATAAAGGTGCATGTTCCGATCGTCTTGAGACCCCTCTGATTTACCTGGAATAGTATCGATTTTGATTATCCAAATGAAAGGCCGATTTTTTCTCATTTGATCGTCCCTAAAATTGAGCCCTCAAATCATTTCATTCCCAAGATATAAAAAAAAAACGCGCGTTTTAGTGTAGTGGTTAAACCATAAATATTAGCCAGTATGAATTGGATTGAAACATGCAGTATGCCGTCTACCATCAAAACGCAATGTTGTATCTTGAGGGGTGTATGTACAAGTGCCAGGCTCTTTATCAATGAGAGAACACAATTACACATAAACGGAACAAGCACCTTAGCAAATGACACCCCGGTATGATTTATGATACCAGAACCTCATGGTCAGCTGTGTAAATGTGCCCATCCAAGGCTACAAGACTGGCCCTTGGTAGATTAGCATGCCCTACCATGTGAATGTCGTGTTCAAGCTAAAACGGAGGCTAAACATGTAACCAGCTTCTGTTCTTGAGTTCGGTTTTGGTAACCACATGAAAATCTTGAACCAGCGTTTAACTCAAAATCGTCTGAGAAGACGACCTTAATACTCTGATTGACCGATGCAAACTCTTTCTAAGTGATGTTACAAAATAATGTGATTCAACAATGAGAATCCTATCGTCTTCCTCAGTTTTACTTATTGGCATTTTTTAAACGTTAAAGCTTATAAGGCGTTGCTCGCTTATTTTTTTAATACTTCGTTCAGTAAAAACCGGATACTCTTAATGAAAGGTTAATATGCTATTTTAATTCGGTATTTTCGTGTCCATGGGCCGTATTCTCAAAAGTTGTTTAAAAATAAACTGTGGTTATGCCTAATGTGGTTAGCAAAAGTACGTGTTTAAAAACCAGGTTAAATATTTTAAAAAGTCGTTTAGCTAACCACTATTATTTCAACGCCCATATATATAATCCACGAACGGGACTATCTTCGCCTATAAATCTGTGCTGGCAAATATTTATAGCCAGACAATGCCTCCGATAGTTGTAAATGCAACGCATGAAGCCACGGGGTAAATTTCAAGAATGCGCGTTACGCAAGGAGGCTTTAGAATTTGTTGAATGATGGAGAGCAACAGCCGGGCCCAGGCTTTGAGAATTGCGTTTATTTTAGCGGGCGTTCAAATTGCGATTTAACCATGATTAGCGTTTAAACATCGTTTGAGTATCTTTCAGTTACTCACTACAAATTATACAGCCGCTGGAATGACAAATTTAAACACAGACATCACAGCTGTTTTTTTTAAAAAGTATCATTATAACAAAACCTTGAAAAACAATATCCGAAAAGACGGCCAGTTGTATAGTTTTTTGATATTTTTACGAGATTGGATGTCCGGACCACTAAGTGATTTTTCATGGATTTCCTATTTTATATCATATCGGTTATCAAAAATGTAACGTCAATACTTAAAATGATGCTCAAAAAATAAAAGAGACAGTCAGCATAGGATCACAGCTCGACCTGGTTTCGATTTTTTTTCTGTTTTTCGGGCAAGTTTATGTGGTATGTTTGATGAATTGGTTCCAGATTTCACAACTGGTTTGAAAGACCATATAAAACAATGAATAAAACAAAAACATACATCACCGCGGACACGTTTTGCACAATGATGTGGATGACTATTGGCTATTCCTGTGTAGAATTTTAAGAAATTTCATTGACGGCAAATACGATATTGTCTTAAAAATCAAGTTTAATACAGATCGCTTTAGAGAACAGGCGCACAGAGGAGTTAGTACACACAAATTAGAACCTTACCGGCGATCTGGCTGATTTTTTTTCTTTGCCCCTGATTTCCCCAGTAGATTTTTCCGCTTTTACGACGTAAATGCGCTGCATGATCATTCCTAATATCAGTGTTAAAATTGTGTAGTCACTGCTTAAAATAATTCAAAAAAATAAAAGCGACACTTTACATGGGTGTCAAACAGCTGTGATTTAATATATTTGCTTAGGTAATCTTGTCGGCATTTCGTGTAAAGGTTAACCGAAGGGGTTGGTTTTAGGGTAATTGAAGGGCTTGCCGATTCAAAAACGCGTTGTTGACAGGAATTAAGGGGCCCTGAATTCAATACCGTGGTATTTTTTTGGATCTCCTTGATTTGCCCACATTGATTAAACCTTTAAAAAAATCAATAGTCTTACCCTAAGGTGTACTGTGATTTAGCTGAGTTCGTTTTAAAACACCAAAATTTGATATCGCTCTTGTGTAAAACATCTGAGTGATAATATACCCACATAACCTAAATCGATTCTGGCCACTAGCCCTGATGTGCTATACCATGGGCAGAGTTACTTGCCCTGTATGGAAAGAGATTAACCCTGGTTGGTCCAGCATTAAGGGCCGTTTCTCAAACATGTTTAAAATAAACGGGGTAGGCCTAAAATGTGGTTAGCTAAACGCACTGTAAAAAAAGCAGTTTAAATTTTAGCTAACCAATGTATTCAACGCCATAAATATCATCCACTGAACTTTGACTATCTCGCCCATATCATACGTGCTGCGTTAAACAATATTATATATGTCGGACAATGCCTTCCGTAGTTGAAAATGCAACGCATGAAGCCCACGGTAAATTTCAAGAATTTCGCGTTACGCAAGGAGCTTAGAATTTGTTGTGAATGATGGAGACAAAAGCCGGGGCCTATTTAAAACTGTTTTATGTCGTTGTGCTGCACTTGCTATCATTCATACTATAAAAGCTAAACACGGCATGAAAAATATAAGCAAAGGAAAAATGGATGAGAAGAAATTAACTGAGGACTCGGGAAGAAAGATAGAGAAATAAAGGGGGTAACTGGTCTAACCACGAGTATCATATAGAGGAAAATATCCGGCATTTGATGAAAACGTGAAGTTAAATACGCCTTAAACTACCCTGGCCAAGTCTAAGTTTAACAAACGTTTTTTTAGGCATGTTTAACGTTGTTCGGCTAAAATTTAAACCGGCATTTAAAAGTTAACCATGCTTTTGAGAATTGCGTTTATTTTAGCGGGCGTTAAATTGCGATTTACCAGTGATAGGCGTTAAACATCGTTTGAGATACGGGCCTGAATGTCGCCTATTAAATTGGTCTGTAGTAATGTAGTGCCCTGCATATTGTGTTCTCCATTGTGTAATGGATGCATTACCATGACTTGGCCATTATCTCATTGCCAATATCCAGTAGCATCGTATACAAGTCACGCTTAAAGCAAATTGGAACATTTTGTGAAGAGCGCCCCCATACATTTTTTTCAAAAAATTTGAATTTTTGCACAGTCACGTTGGGAATTGTCTAGGAAACGATTCCTGCGAACGAGAATGGCTAAAAAAAATGCGTATTCACAAAATAAGCGATTTGTAATTAGAATTGGGATCCCAGATTGGACTTCGGCAGAGCTGGAAATGCTAAGTTGTCCGTCCATGATGAAATAGTGCCACCTAGACAAAATAACCTCTAACTTGACTGCACGAAAAACTATTAAAAACAACTAATGGATGAGCGTATATAGACACGTACATGGCGACTATTTCCCGGCTATTTTCACATGGAAAGGCCGTTTCCAGCAGACATTGAATTTGATCGGGAGATCCCGATAATAATATTCTAGTACAAAATCCTTCGTTTGGTGACACAGACATTTCGAGCTTACCATTAACAGCTATGGTGTACTAGCCAGTTACCAATGCAAACCGTGTAAAAATCCAAATTTTTTCAAAATTGGGTGCCCGCCCTTCAAAAAATGTGCTAATATTGCGTAATTCCGTGTATCTGTTGTCATGGTTAGCTATAGTAGATTCAACCCATTGGGTCACTATAGTACTTTTCCAAAAGGTATGGGCATTGAATAAGGGGCATGGTATTTAGTGCGTGGAAATTAAAATTCCACGCTACCTCTATTAGGACGGTGTGAAAGCAGATATAGTCCAGCGGGAGCCATAGTCCGGGGGCTCCATAGGACGATACGGGAATAAAGCGTGAAGCGTAATGTTGCGTGAAGAGTCAACTGAATAGATTGCCCTATTGTTCACCCATTGTTCCCGGACATTGAGTACGGCGGACTATAAATTACTTCTACACCGGCAGCCCAGAAGTTTTAATCAAACAAACGAGATCCAATATATCAATGCGTGGAAAAAAAAAATAGAGAAAAACATTTGCAAATTGCTTGTCTGCCGGAGACACCGTGCTGCGTGTGGCCCGGAGAGGGTAAAGTTCTAGGGGTCAAATGTTTGAACTGCTCTAAATTAATGAAATATAAGCCTCAATTTATTCCTTAGGTAATCAGGAGTTAAAAAGTCAATTGGGTCACGTGCATGTGGTGACTCCGTTCAAGAATTGGGAAAATAGGCTAAGGGCATTTGTTTATACAAAGAGAAAAGGTCACCCTTGCAACACCCAGATTTCTTTTTAAAAAAAATGTATTTATGATACCAGATTCAAAAATAGGTTTGTTTTTTATTTGCATAGGGTTGGTTCCCTTTAATAGGGAGGGGTATAATGTCCCCCTATCCCCATAGATTCATACAGGGAATTTTGTACCCCTCACATTATTACAACAAGAAGATGCCGAAAGTGATAAAGCATGTCATATTTGGAATCAATACATTAAATGGGCCATTAATTATCTTCTACCCTTCGCATCTGTATGATGTTTAGCGCCCTCAGTTTTCACCTTCCGTTCCAACCCCCGTACGCGTTGTTTGGTAAAATATAAGCTGGGTGTGTGTTCGTCGTTTTAACAAGTACGTACGAAATGAATATGAAGGAATTGTTATTGTTTGAAAGGCACAATATGTGTAATGTTATGTTGTTGTATGAAAGACGTTCCATGTCACCGTGGTTGGTTAGGTGATATTTCAGGTTTTTAAGGGCAATATAGGGCCTATGTTAATTCGTTGGTAATATTAAACAGTTTTTTTTTTTTAATGGAATGATGTTAATGTTGTAATGTGTATAACGTACGTTTTCTTGTTGAGTTGTAGCGACGAACGACTGTTAATGTTGTAAATGAGTTTTGTGTACGTTTCCCTGGTTGTTTTGGGTGGTGGTGGTTTTTCTGGTAATGAAAGCCCCGGAATGAGTCACGACACACTCTGGCCCGCAAAATTGTTTCAAGGAAATGGAGTGTTTTGTTTTCGTCACGCACGGAATAGTCATGTTTGTAAATTGGGGGTGAAGTAACGTGGTAATTGTACGCAATTTTGCGGAAATAAAGGGTTCGTGTGATTTACACTGATGCGAAACTGTCATAAAGATTTTAAAAACAAGGCGAAAGAGATTTAAATTTAAAGCGGCATTGGGCACATTTCCACAAAAATATGAAATGTCTTCAATTTGCTCTCAAAATGATTAGTAGAGACAATAGGAAGAACAGATTATCTTTTACACATTAAAAAACATTACCCCACAAATAGATAGGGACATTGATTGAGAGCTTATGAGGATAACGACATACAGGTATATGTAGGCAAACTTTTTTCCATAACTTTAATAAACAAATGTGTATATACATGACTATTTTGACTCTTACTTACTGATATTAAAACCACAAAGGTTATAGACCGATCAAACAGTTCAGGGATATTAAAACCCAAGGTATAGACCGATCAAACGC
>JAMKCH010028465.1:0-36448 GCA_023653785.1 Ophioderma brevispina | reverse complement strand
ACCCACTTTTTAAATTTTACTCAAAGACCCCATATTTTGTGAAAATTTTAAGTCACCAAAAGACCCCTATTTTGGGGGATATTTGAAAATTTTCACCCAAAGACCTCTATTTGTTAAAAAAAATTGCAACAATCTCACCCAAAGACCCCATTTTTGGAAAATTTTGTAAATTTGTCACTCGGAAAACCCCAATTTTGGCTCTCTATCACCCAAAGACCCCTATTTTTCAGTGGGTCACCAAATGTCCCTGGGTTTGGAAGCACGAGTCTTACACCCATATCCATTTCATATGGGAGTGCCCCCCTCCCCGGTAGCTACCCTTCGCGACCGTACTTTTGCACGGCATCCCAGGGGTAGTCTCAAGCGGTGGAAGAAGGAAAGGTAAGGTAGGCATTAGAGTATCTCCGTCTCTCACTGAGAGACTTACCTACAGCTCTTGATTGTGCCCACTTCTACCGGCACACAGTGCTGCAGTAGCAACAGATCCTCTTCCACGTTGCTGGACTATATCCCTTATGTCCCTAGAGGAAAATGACTAACAACCTGATGATCACCGCAAAAAAGGGGGTAGCGGTCCCGGTAGCGGTATTTATGTTGTTAGATATATCTAGGAGCGCTTTCCCTGTAAACACAAGACAGGGTCCGCTGTGTGATTTATGAAAGTGGCAAAATGGCATTTAGGTATTTAAGGGAGAGGGCCGAGGAGATGAAAACCTGTTTTGTCTTCTGAAGCCTTTCAGTATGATTGATACCACTTTAGTGTGGGCACCAAGGTTTCTCTGACCCCATCCCGCGGCTAATGCCTGGTCCTGGAGAAACACTGGGTGTGGCTTAACAGGGAAGGTCTGGTTCTTTGTAAGAAAACCCGCCCGTGAGAGGATGGACAAGCCATACTTCGACCAATGAACAAGGCATGTATTTTGGAACCCCTTCGTCCCAAGGCGACTGCCACGAAAAACGCCGTCTTCCTAGGTAGATCAAAGAGACTGACATTCTCTAGTGGCTCAAATTCCTAAGACGCTAAGACCTGGAGCACTAGCGCAGGTCCCACTCCGGAACGAGTGAACAAACCGGGTGACGTGCCGAAAACATGCCATTCAGCAGATTCGTGAGAATCGGGCTATTAGAGACAACTGAGTCGGCTCTGAAACCCCGATGGATGGAGTGCCCCAATTGCGGTGGGTCAGCACCCCGATTGTTTGGGCACCAAAACCCCCGTAAAAAAGATTTCTATTAGGAAATTCCCAATGTGCCCTACAGACGCAGACAGCGGATCGATCTATAGAACCGCGGCGGAGTCGAGAATCGTAAGATTCTCTGCCCTACCTGAGCAAGGAGCGCAGTAGTCTGTTCAGAAAGTCTCGTCTGAATGTACAATTGGCGGAAATGCGCCGGACAGTCAGGTTGCGAGCGCTGATGCTATGCCCTGGAACGAACGGGTCGGCTGGAGGACCGCTTACCAGATCCCCGTCCTGAGGGAGAAAGACAAGGTCCCTGACTAGCAGCTCTAGAACCCGTGGGAACCACAGTCGATGGCCGCATGGGCACTACCAGTAGAACCAGTCAGTTGTCGGACTGAGAAACCGCGAGACTCTTGGCATCATCGCAACGGGGGACTCCACGAGTAGTACGCCGGAAGATGGTGATTCACGGCGCCCGGCGGAGGCAAATAGGTCCACATGGGGAGACGCTGTAGCCTGCAAGAAAATGATCAGCAAATGCTGGAAGGAGGTGAATTCCACTGACGACCCCTTTATCTTTAGTTGGACGTGTCCACTAGGATGTCTCAACCCCCATACATGGGACGCTATAAGAGCAATGCTTTCCGGTGCCTGCACCACTCTAAGAGTCTCCTTGCAGAAACTGAGGGCTTCTTGTCCTCCCTACTTGTTGATGTACGTCTTACGTATGTCGCATTGGGACAAGGTTACTTTCAATAAATATTACATTATCACTGGCTTTTCACCCATTAGGAATTACTGCGTAAACATTTCCATCAGATTCATAGTCGATCCATAAGATCCGATGCAGCCATGTACGGTTGAAATGGTGTGCCGCTACGATAGCTGGCCTATGGAAAATACACGTCGGAGAGGAAGCGTGGCCGGTGGACTCAGACCAACAGTAAATGCAGTAAAGTGGCTGATTTCAAGTGGCCTAAACGTGCAGGAAATCGATACGCCTCAATTATTTGGTAAATTTTACGACCAGACACAGCAATCGATTGGCTCACAAACACTAATTGGGACGGGCAACTCGTATGGAAAGCTATTTTTTTATACGTGGTATTCTTTGGGTGCTGTTGTTCCTTGAACAAAATGAAATTGTAGAACAAACAGCGCATGAAGATAAAGAAGCGCACGAAAGAACTTAATAAAAAGATTTATAGGCTATAACTTTCCAAGGACAGTGTTAGAAATTACTGACTGGATGTCTAACTAAACCTACTTTGTGTTCGTGTTGTTGGTTTTCATGTTTTATTCATTTAAATATTCACAGTTATCTTGATGGTTTATTCGCTTACCGTTACATTTGAAAGCATATAATATTAAGGCCAATTGTCGGCAGCGACGCGCACCGATGGATTCGAAATTGCGACTTGGAGTACTATACCATTTTGGATGTTGGTCACTGCAAACAGTGTTTAATTTTGATGTCCGTTGTAAAAAATTAACGGGATAATTGTGTTTAACACTTTACTACATAAAGTTAGTCTTGAGACGGGTATTTAAAAAACACATACATAAACAACACAAAAAGGTATAGGTAAAATAAGTAGTTGTTTAAAAACTCCGTATTAATGGCGATTTATTTTCGCCCGGGGATAACGTGATTTTCGACATGGATTTTCTTTGAACAAATACTGTTTTGGGCGTAAAAACCAATCCAGATTCCAGATAATAATTGTAAATTTTCTTGGCTAAACGTTGTTAGAATACCAACCATTTTTGGCCCGCGCCGCGAAGCTTCACCTTTTTAAAGCGAGCTGCGCGGCGCCGCGAAGCTTCATCTTTTAAAAAGCGAGCTGCGGCGGCGCGTGAAGTTCAACCTGTCATAGAAAACCGCGATGCAGCCGTGGAAAGCGGGGCGCGACGAGATTGCCCTATAAGCTCCTATAGGTGACTCCGGACCTCGGCATGCCGTTGAAGTAATAGGCCGACACGGCAAAATGAAAAAGGCAGCGGAGATAATTAAATAATAATAATAATAATAAAAAACCGGTATCACAAGTTAACATGCGCAAATAGTAGATAGTTCTTCAATATTTTGGTGCATTTTTGGTAAATTTAGTGATCAGGGGCCCGTTTCACAAAGATTTACGTTCAATTGTAATAAGCGTAACTCGATCAAGGCGTAAATTTGAAATTACAATCAGGTTCAAACTTACGCTGCTCGAGGTTTTAAGCTCAATAAATCAAAACTTACAATTGATCGTAAGTCTTTGTTGAACCATGGGGCCCCTGATAGTCACTCAATTGGGTGCATTGTGAAAATTATGGTCACAATGGTCAAATAATGTCAACTGAAATAATTTTATTTGTAGATCTGCTATGTTTTCATTGCAAGAGTGTAAACAATCATTACTGCGCTTGATAAGTCTTCATTATTATTATTGTTTTCCAACGAGAGTGACGTCATTCCCGGAGTCACCTATAGCGATGCAGCAGTGGGCGCGGCGGCGGCGGCGCAATTCTCTATCGTCCCACCATTGATAGTTTATACCATTTCCACCATGCACTATGCATCGGCATTTCCGTCATGTAAAATGTTAGATGGGCATTCCCGTTCATGCACATTTCAAGGAAAGTGACGTTCCTTCTTGTCATTCACCTTATATCCATTGCAGCCGTGGCAGCGGGGCGGTTCGGCGCGATTGCTTACATCTGTTCCCATTTATGCACTTTATTTTGTTAACCATGACAGTATCCAATTTCTCATAGACACTATGTAATGGGCATTTGCGCGATCCGTGATAGTATCCCATCATCCACTATGTAATCTGCATTTACGCATTTCCCATCATGCACCTTTTCAAGGAAAATGACGTCATCCCGGGGTCAAAATAGAGGCCTATCGATGCAGACGTGGCAGCGGCGGCGGCGCGATGCTCTATACCGTTCCCATCGGCACTTAGTGGTCAAAAAGTTGGTTATCAGAAGAAAGCTACTATTTGTCTCATTTACCTCTAGGGTGGTTAAGTATGTTGTTTGGATGTTATGAGCTGCGAAAAATCCCATTTGGTTGATTTTACGAGTAGGCCCTAATCGTTGGGGAAACAAATCACGTTTTTTAGCTCTCACTTAGAAACTGGTTGAAATATCGGCACTAAACATTGCAGATGGCATTTTGGTGTGAATGCCATTCTATCAAGATGGAAAATTAATAGGACTTAAATCGGTCATCTCCTTTAAGTATATTTCAAGGAAAATGACCGTAATCCCGGAGTCAAACCTATTATGATGCAGCCGGGGCAGCGGCGGCGGAGCGATGCTCTACCGGTCCATCAGCACTTAGGGTTAACCATTCACAGTTATCCCATTTCCCACCATATTATTTTAACATGTGTTTAAATAACTATGAGTAAAAATTATTAAGGGTTTTCTAGGTAAACAAACATTAACAATTCCACCACACTACCCATGTTTTACTTTTTAATCAATTCATAACACGTATCCTCTATCATTTAACATGTGAACAAACAACCCTAGGGTTAAGATGAGTCCTTATGTAAGGGGGATGGCCCAATTAAGTATTTATCCTTCTAACGCAATAAACGAACACAGACTCTAATCATTAACATGTCAACAAACGAGGGGGAAGATGGGTGTTCTTAAGGGGAAATCCTATTTAAGTGTAATTTTAACAATATTGATGACGAAAACATCAACTCATAATTTAACCATGTTTTCTAGTTAATTAATTTCTATAACTACTCTATCATTTAACATGTCAACAAAACAAGGGTGAAGATGGTGAGTCGTTCTTAAAGGGGAAGGTCAGGATTTAAGTATATATAACTTCTTAATGGCAAATTGATGGACGGACACAAACTCTTATCAATTAAGATGTTTTCTAAATAACATGATATTGCAATGGCGTAAAATTTTCGCTCCATAACTTCCAAATAAAAACAACCATGACAGTATTCCCCCCATTTCCCACATAATATTTATTTAACCATTTAAAATAAAATACTAGTAACAATTTTCACACCAAAACAAGGGTGAAGATTAGCGTTTCTTTAATGATTTTCGCCGTAAAAACAAACATTAAAACTCCACCAAAAGACATGCTGTTTGATCGTTTTAATCATTTCAAACAATGTTTATTAAATAACAAAAACGAGGGGTGAAAGATGAGTCGTTTACTTTAAAAGGGTGAACAACCAACTGGGTGAAGATGAGGTATTCTTTAAAGGGGTGGCCCGGTTTAGTATTATAATGAACGGCAATGATACGAACAAACAGGATTCTATCATTAACAGTCAACAAAACAAGGTGAAGATGAGTCGTTCTTAAAAGGGGGACGGTCGATTTAAGTATATAAAAACTTTCTTAACGCAATTGATTTTTTGTATTGGTTTGTCTAAATACTAAGCAAAGAAAGGGTGTGAAGATGGGTCGTTCTTTTAAAGATATCCTTTCTTTAATTTAACCGCATATGTTTAATTAAGGAGCAAACACCAATAAGAGAGACACAGTATTGAATTGTTGTAATCACATAAACGCACATGAATGCCATAAATAGAAGGGGAGCAGAATATCATAGGGGGCCTTATTTAAGGAGTTCGTTTACCTATCACTACAGAAAAAGGTTTGACCACACTTTGGTAGTATAGGACCCTCTACATCAATGACAATGCTTAAGGTAGGTAGTACTCTCAAATTGGTGGTATCACTTTTTCAATAGGGGCCAATTGAAGTTTACAAGGGGATCAAACTTTTAAAAGGGCCCAATCAGGTTGAAATGTATGCCATATTGTCCATCTCATATAGGATTCCAAAAAATGTATAGTTGTACAACTACGACCATTGGTTTTGGCGTTATATGGTAAAAATGGCTAAAAGTCAAAAAAGGGTCAATTTCAGTTTGTACAGGGGTTCAACCTTAAAAGTTAACTGATTAATTTTAAATATTGCAAGTGATTTGCCTGAGGTTACAGGACTCATAAAAGGTATAGTTGTTATTAGGTTAAATGCTTACTTACGGAGAATAAGGGTCAAAGAAGGTCAACACCAATTGGGATGTTGGACCTATGGCCTATTTGTCCCCAATCATGGTAACAGATTGCGGCTGGTACAAACTATTCCTTATTTTGAATCATTAAGCTAGATGAACACTTCTATCATTTTCAACAAAATTGGAGCAAACTTCCGATTTGACCCTGCTGTACAAATAGAAATTGAACTCTTTTACCAATTTTAGCTTTTTTACCCTAGAAAATCCAAAAACCATTGGTTCATAGTTGGTACCAAAATATACATTTGGAATCCCTTATGACTAGACGGACAATATGGCATACATTTCAACATGATTGGAGCATTTTAAAAACGTTTGACCCCCTTGTGTAAATTAAATTGGCCCCTATTGAACAAAGTGACACCACAATTGAGAGTACTACCTACCTAGCGTCGATACAGAGGGTCCATACTAACTACCCAAATGTGTCCAACCTTTTCTGTAGTGAGGGGGAAACGATGATGATTGACCTAGGTCCATGCTCTCCACGTTAAACGAATGCAGGGACTCTAATCATTAACATGTTTCTAAACATAAATATTTTTCTCAAAACAAACAACAGGGTGAAGAGATTCGTCTTTAAAAGAGGGATGGCCCGATTAAGTGTATACAAGTTTTAACTGGATTGAATTGCATTCACCCTAAAAACCCCATCTGTAAAGTTTCGCGCCGGTATATTTAAATTTCAATCCGTTTAGATGATGAGCTAGAAGAAACGTTATTTGCGAGACTCGTAGAGTACTGTGTAAAATAAATTGGTCGACCAGCAAAATGGAGTACTTTTTTTCGCTCATAATTCCAAAACCAAACATCCTTACCCCCTAAGATTTCACAGGGTAATGAGAAAACACCCTTATCATTTAACATGTTTTTGAAATAACTAAACAGATTTTCTCAACAACACGGGTGAAGATGATGTTCTTTAAAGGGAAAGTTTCGATTTAGTATAATAAAACTTCTTTTCTTTTAACGCAAGTGATGACGAACACAAAATCTTATCATTTACTTCCAACTCATACAATAGTCAATTATAATCAGTTTATCCTTCTTAACGCAAATGACGAAAAACAAAACTATCCATTTAAACATGTTTTCTAAATAACATATTTTCAAAACAAACTTGGGTGAAGTAATTCGTTCTTTAAAGGGGTGGCCCGGTTGAAGTATTTACCTTAACACAATGAAAGAACACAGACTCCATCATAACATGTCAACAAAACAAGGGTGAAGGTTAGGCCCCGATTAAGATAATACAGTTTAATCTTGTTGATTGCCTTCACCCTAAAAACCCCATCTGTAAATCTTCCTTAACGCAATGAAACGAACGCAGCCACTCAATCATAAACGTCAACAAAACAAGGGTGAAGGGGCTGTGTCGTTCTTTTAAAGGGGGGAAAGCTCGATTTAAGTATTGAAAATTTTAACGTAATTGATGAAGAACACAAACTCTTATCATTTAACATTGTTTTCTAAATACATATTTTCTCAAACAAAAATAACTAATTAACGTGTTTCTACATTAGGCAAACCTAACTTATTTTCTCTCAACCACAAGGTGTGAAGATCTTTGTGTCGTTCTTTACATACAACAATTTAAAAATTTAACATGTTTGGTAAACGCAATTAACGTGTTTTTTACGTAAACAAATATTAAATTTCCCACAACACCAAGCTCTTGATCTTTTTAATCATTTCTAAAAAATAAGTCAATTAAATCAGTTATCCTTAAGGCAATTGGCGAAACAACTCTAATTCATTTAACAGGTTTTCTAAATAACTATTTTCTCAAACCAAAGCGAGGATGAAGATTTGAAGATGATGTGTTTTTAAAGGTGGCGGCCCTATGTAAGTATTTACCCTTCTTAACGAAATGAACGAACACAGCCGATCATTAACATGTCAACAAGCAAGGGTGGAGATGATTCGTTCTTTAAAGGGAAGGCCCAATTTAAGTATATAAAAAATTTTAATCTTGGATTGAAGTGCTTTAACCCTTATTTTTTTTCAAATGGAGTACCATTTCGTCACAACTTCCAAATCAAACAATTAAGTCAATTCTAAACAGTTTATCCTTCTTAACGACAATTGACGGAACGACAAACAACTAGGGTGGAGATGATTCGTCTCTTTAAAAGGGGTGGCCCGATTTGTAGTATTTACCCTTCTTAAGCAATGAACGAACGTAGACTCTATCATTTAACATGTCAAACAAAATGGGGTTGAAAAGGATTCGTTATTTAAAGGGGAAGGTCCGATTTAGGTATATAACAATTGAAGCTAGATTGAACATGCTTTCACCTAGATTTTCTCAAACTGCATGGAGTTGCACTTTCGCTCATAACTTCAAAATCAAACATACGTCATTCCAATCAGTTTATCCTTCTTAACACAATTGACCGAAAACAAACTCAGTTCAATTTAACATGTTTCTAAATAACATATTTTTTTCACAAACTAGGGTGAAGATTGGTCGTCTTTAAAGGGGTTGGCTCGGTTTAAGTATTTATCCTTCTTAACAACAAGCACGGGCCACAAACTATCATTACACGTAAACAAAAACTCTTCTCATTTAAGATGTTTTCTAACTAACAGATATTCTCAAATGGAAGTACATTTTCGCTCATAACTTAAAATCAAACAACCATTGACAGTATCGCATTTCCCACCACCAAAATTATTTAACCTGTTTGCCCCGATTTAGGATTTACCCTCTTAACGCAATGAACGAACATAGACTCTATCATTTAACAAGTCAACAAAAGGGGGTTTGAAGAAGATTCGTCTTAAAGGGGAAAGGTCCGATTAAAGATAGAAAAAATTTATCTAGGATTGATGCTTTCACCTAGATTTTCTCAAATGCATGGAGTACACTTCGCTCATAACTCACAATCAAAAAATACCGTCAATTGCAAATTCAGTTTATCCTTCTTAACGCAAATTGCGAAAACAAACCTCTAGTCATTTAACATGTGTTCTAAATAACATATTTTCCTCAACAAACTAGGTTGACGTGTATCCTTCTTAACGCAACCCCCCACCCTAAAAACCCCATCATGTTAAATGTATCTTTCTTAACGCAATGAACGAACACAAAACTCTATCATTAACATGTAACAAACAAGGGTTAAGATAATTCGTTCTTTAAAGGGAAGGCTCGATTTAAGTTATAAAATGTTAATCTTCATTGAATTGCTGTCACCCTAAATTTCTCAAATGGAGTACACTTTCGCTGATAACTTCGAAATCGAACAATAAGTCAATTCCAATCAGTTTATCCTTAACACAATTGACGAAAAACCAAACACTCTAGTCCTTTAAACATGTTTTCTAAGGGTAAACATATTTTCTCAACAACTAGGGTGAAGATTGGTCGTTCTTTACAGGGCTGGCTCGGTTTAAGTTTTTCCGTCTTAACACAAAATACACGACACCAAAAACTACATTTAACACGTAAACAAACTCTATCATTTAAGATGTTCTAAATAACATTATTATTTTCCTCAAAGGGAGTACGATTTGCGTCTCATAAATACAAATCAAAAACCATGATAGTGTATCGCATTTCCCACCACCAAAAATTATTTAAATGTTTTTAAATAACTACTTCGATAGCATATTTTCTCAACAAAACGGGTGAAGGATTGTCGTTATGTTAAAGGATTTCACCGTTAAACAAAACATTAAAAAAACTCCACACAAGAACAGGGCGGCTTTGATCTTTTGAATCATTTGTAATACATACACCATCATTAACAGGTCCATAAACACAGGGTGAAAGAAAGATGAGTCGTTCTTTAAATGGGGTGGCCCGATATAAGTATTTACCTCTTAACGCATTGAATGAACACAGGACTCCATCAAACATGTCACCAAACAATGGTGAGTGAAGACGAGTCGTTCTTTAAAGGGGAAGGTCCGATATATAAACTTCTTAACCCCAAATGTGACGAAACACAAAAACTCTTATCATTTAACATGTTTCTAATAACCATTTTCTATTGTGGGGGGGGGAGTAATTTTTGCTCATAACTTCCACATCAAAACACCCTTTAACCCTATAGATTCCACAGGGACATTCAAATTATTTATCATGTTTTTTAAATAAAAACTCGTAAACATATTTTCACCTTCTTAACGCAATTGATGACCAACACAAACCACTTATCATTTAATAATATTTCTCAAATGAAGTTACATTTTCGCTCATTAAACTTCCAAATTCAAACATCCTTTCACCCTAAGATTCACAGGGTACATCAATTTTATTGTCATGTTTAAAATAACTACTGTAACATATCTTCACCTTTTACCGGCATTGGAGGACGAACACAAACTCTTATCATTTAAATGTTTCTAAATAAACATTATTTTCTCAACCAAAAGAATCCCGTAATTAACGTGTTTCTACATGAACATTTTAAGCAAAACTAACAATTTTCTCAACCAACAAGGGTTGATGAAGATTGTGACGTTTAAAACC
The DNA here is from genome assembly GCA_023653785.1 of Ophioderma brevispina. NCBI lineage: Eukaryota > Metazoa > Echinodermata > Ophiuroidea > Amphilepidida > Ophiodermatidae > Ophioderma > Ophioderma brevispina. Next base: position 25,728 of record JAMKCH010028465.1, on the reverse strand, counting down.
AACTCTTAACATTTAAAGTGTTGCTAAATAACATTTAAATTCCACAACACCATGGCTCTGGAATCTGTTTAACATTCGTCAAACAATAAGTCAATTCTAGTCCAGTGTATCCTTCCACGCATTTGACGAAAACAAACTAATCAGTTAACTGTTTTGTAAATCACATATATTCTCGTAAGGCCAAAACTAAAATATTTCTCAACCAACAAGGTTTAAGATGTGTCATTCTTTAAATTACAACTCTTAACATTTAACATGTTTTCGTTAGTTAGGTCTAAAACTTTCGCAGACCCCGCCGCCGCTTGCCAGCGGCCTGCAACCCTGAGCATTCAAAAATTAGACCCAAACCCGATTTCACTAACAGGAAGGCTTTCGGCGCCACCGCTGCAATGGCTATAACCCGAGCTTGCAAATTGATGCAGGCAAAATAACTTTGTTTGTATTTATTTACTTATTTATTCATCCTTATTTATTATTTTTTTATTTATTTATAAAAACATTAAAATTATGACCATTTCTGTGTCAACTGGAAATTAAGCTTCAAAATTACACCAAACCCCAATTTCCCCAACAGTAAGGCTTCGCGGCGCCCGCTGCTGCCACTGGCTACAACACGAGCTTGAAATTTGATGCAGGCAATTAACTATGTTGTATTTTATTACTTATTTATTCATAAATTTACATTATGTATTTATTTTATTTATTATTTTTTTAAAAAATCGCGATCCGCCGGCCGTGCCAGGCGGTTTATTGCTTTTGCAACCCTGAGCTTCAAAATACACCCAACCACGACTTCACCAACAGTACGGCTTCGCGGCGCCTCCGTTGCCACTGGCTGCAACCGAGCTTGAAATGCGATGCAGCCCAAATTTATTGTATTATTTTTAATTGATTTATCAATTGTGAGCAAATCTGGAAAACCCGCCAATGTGTGGGAAATTGATATTTTGAGTTTTTACAATCACTGCAGAGTTAAGTTTCCATAACTACTTTTTAAAAAAGTGAAGCCTCGCGGACCGCCGCCGCTGCCAGCGCTGCAACCCTGAGCTTCGCGGCGCCGCCGCAGCCACGTTTTTTTAAAAAGGTGAAGCTTCACGGCGCCGCCGCTGCCATGTGGCTACACCCAAAGCTTCGCGGCGACCGCGCCGCCACCTTTTTTTAAAAAGGTGAAGCTTCGCACCGCCGCCGCTGCCAGCGGTTGCAACCCTGAGCTTCGCGGCGCCCCCGCAGCCACGTTTTTAAAAAGGTGAAGCTTCGCGACGCCGCCGCGCTGCCAGCGGCTGCAACCCGAGCTTCAAAATTACAGCCAACGGACAATTTCGCCAGCAGTAGTAAGTTCTTTACGAGCCGCCGCTGCCAGTGGCTGACAACCCAAAGCTTCGCGGGGGGGCGCCGCAGCCAGCCACCTTTTTTTAAAAAGGTGAAGCTTAGCGACGCCGATGCTGTCACTGGCCCGGCACACACAAGAGCTCGCGGCGCGCCGCAGCAACTTTTTAAAGGTGACTCTTTTTTTTTTTTTTAAAAGTGTGAAGCTACAACCCCGAACTTAAAATTTCAAAGAGCATATACTTGTAACATTCAAGCTTCGCGACATGAACGCAGCCGACAGAACACGGTGTCATATTACTACAGTGTCCGGGGATAATAGTAGTGTGTTCTCATTGAGTGCTGTATGCGTCACTTGTTTCAGCACTGTACCAAAATGGCCTGTCTACAAGGTCACGCTTTATTTCCGTACATGTTGCTATGTAATAGGACACTCTCTCATGGGGGAAACTCAGTTTCTTTACCAACGCGGACCGAACATGACTCCCGAACTTAGCTTTGTATAACCAAATGTTTAAGCGGAAAATAACACATTCTAAAGTAGATTTGTCCATATTTCCTCCGGATCACCGGCGCCGGCAGAAGCTCGATTTTTAAAAAGGTAGCAAAATATGGTAGGGTACTTCAAAGGTACTCCTATTTCTTTTAAATTCAAGATATGCAATGATACAAGACTAATGCGAGACTAAGATACTGTGTCGTTATCATGCCGAAATGAAACCGTAAAGGACAGAACTCTACAGTATCCAATGACCCTCTGCTCTGCCAACATGGCAAGTGTGATATCCATATTGTATGTATCATGATAGTTTACACCTATTAGTAATTTAAAGGAAAATGCAAGAGAAAAATTTATTGCCAAAGACGTGTCTAAAATCATCCAAAACAAGATATCACATTTTAACTACCAATTGTACCCATTAAATACGGTTAAAAATCATAAGCATTCCAGCCGCCAACCAAACACATTGTTACAGTCTTGTGAATTGGATTCATATTTCAAACAGAGTGAGATCGTGCTGTTATCTTTGTACACTTGCTTTGTGTATGTTGTGTGTGTGCTCTTGTAAGTTAGTGTGTGTGTGGACATGAAAACGAAAACTATCGATCTGAGGAAAACCTGCTGAAACGCCTACTGAAGGACCTAATGATAAGGACCATATCTCCTTTACAAAGGTTAGATCACCCAAAGTATGCAGTTGCGTTTTGGGAATAACGTTCTGAAGCTATTGCACAAGCTTTACACTCCTGGAAACATGTAACCCACCCACAAAGATGGGTTATAGATAGAGATCAACGGTCAGGAAGTCACCCTCATGAATATTTATCATCCTCAGCAAGCCACACCTCTCTGGTTAAAGTCTGCGCAGAGATCGAAAATAATTTTTGGGTAATATGAAAAATAGTCAACTAGAACTATAAGATAGTAACCTAAAATCCACAATTCCGAAATTTGAGATGAATCGGATTTTTCGTGTTGATGCAGGTAAAACATTTATGTGTAGTATTACGGCCCATTAGGATACCGTGATAATAAAAAATTCCGGAGATCCGGAATTTAAAACAAAGTTGGTTGATTTCTATATGAGGAATTCGATTTAAAGCTTAGCAATTTAACCAGGGCTTAAGTATATGGACAAGCAATTATGTACATGCCAAAAACACGATTTTTTGGAAATTGAGGGCGCCCGTCCTCAGGAAATCTCTGAGTCGGCCTTTAAGCACACTACGACTTCCTTGCCATCCCTCTCCGCCTTGTATTTAAATAGTTAAAGTTCTATTCAGCAAGCCACCACTGCCTATGACTCATGATGCATCCTGCTTCCAACATGGCAACATCATTTGGCCAGGAATCATCCTTATCAAATAAATTCAATCATATCTACAGGTAAGATTCGGGATGAATTCAGTATTCTGCCACCACATCCAACAAACATGCAGGGTAGTCCGTTAAGGCTGCCGAATTAATAGGGTTGTGGCAGAATAAACATCTTCCTAAGATTCCTTCAATTTTTTATGTAATTCTATTTGATTGGGTTGCATGAGACATTGACCTGGTACCCCCACTTAGTTGTAAAAAAAAAAAAGATTGTTGTATTAGTTTTTGTACATACATAATGTTTGACATTTGAACTTAAATTCTTTGTGTAACTACTGTACACCAAGGTTACAGAGACCATGTGGTGAGTTGCATCCTGGTGTCTCACAAAGTTTAATTTATTCTAAGCATCATACATGCACTCCCAGGACATTGGTGCCACTTGTGCTATTTGTATAATCTATATTCCGATTTTTACCTGGTCATGTTTATGGGGAAACAATGGATTTAACATTGTGAATTTAAGGCCTATTCACTGGTGGCTACCGCATGCTGAATGTGTAGGCCTATATGTATCATGATCAAAATGAAATATAGTGTCATGCTATATGTGGCACACTGTTTTATAAAGTCATGGAATTTTAGTGATGTTGAGGATATCTCACTTTATTATGTTTGTAGGCATCACTTTTGTCCCGTAGTGCACGACAGGACAAAAGAGAGTTGAAGATGCTTGTGTTAGTTTGTGTGATTTTCCTTTGTTGCCATCGGAAAAAAAATAAGACTGACGTATTAAAGTTACAGAAATAAGAACTCCTTTCGGATCAATGTGACTGGTTTGGCTAAATCCCAGTAATGCTGAATCAGTTAGAGTTGCCACATTAGCTTGAATGTTTTAGTTGTAATTAACTATCGGAGGAGTGAATTTGCCAAGGCAAGTCAAGTTATACTATTTGTGGACTTGGTAGATTAAGAAAATATTTTACACTTTTGATTGAATTTACTGTATATCAGTGGCGTTGGGACTATATTATAATACTATGCCACATCGTCGTGGCGGGAAAAACTCATAGGTGCATTGACCTTTAAAAGCCAAACCTCACATGTAGAAAAGGTTATATGACAAAGACATAATATGTAACATTTGGAGACACAAAAACTTATAATTTGTGTAATGCCATGCCTAGAAGGTTTTTCATTTCTAAATATTTGAGGTCAGTATTTACTCCCGATTCTAAATAAAGTGCATATGATTACTCTATATTTGGCATGAAATTCAAGGTAGACCCGATGTGACCAAAATTACACCATATGAGGGTTTAGCAACTGGGCCCACTGTAAATATGAGGGCCCCATTTGACCTCTAGAATTACATCTGAGGTTTTTCCCGCCCAGCGGACGACATGATTTTAATGATTTGTAAATATGATTTGAATAAATGCTCAAAACTGTGAAATTAATTTGGAAATGTTTTAAGATTGAGTGATACAAAATGGGATGTATATGTACCTTGTTTGGCCAAAAGCAAGGTCCCACTCACTTCCAAATTCTGGCATTTGCAATTTGCCCATAATTGGGATGTGGGGAGCCTGTGTTACGTGAACTTACCATGTTGCCAAGTTTCCACTTTGGCTCCCAATGAATTACATTTGGGTGCTAAAATAGTAAAGGAGTATATAGGCCTGCAGGATAATGTAGTAAAAAATCAATATTGGGCCCAAAAGTAGCCAAGACACATGCAACTGTGTCTCCCAATCAAGTTAGGCACCGAGAGTTAATGTTTGTATTGGCTTTGATAGTTTATTTGGCGTCCCACCTTGACAATACCTAGGCCAGCAGGCTTGATTGGATTATAGTAGTCATGGGGCTGTGTACAAATCATTTGTTAACAGCACTCCCTTTGTAAATGAGAATCATTCATGATTTTATATTTTGCTGTATGATTCTATTTTTAATTACCCAAACTCCATCCTGTCATTAATATATCAGAACTTATTGTTGCTTGCTATCTTTGAGTTTATAACTTTTAGTTAAAGGAATTACTCTCATTGCTGTGAAAAATATCTCTGATGAAATGAAATTATTTAACCTTGCACTATATGGCATTATTACAAGTTGTGGAGGCATTGTTACGATTTAATATTTTATTATAATGTATTGCATGTTGGCCAGAATAGTTTAAGTTCATGTTATCAAGTTTAGGACATTAATGTTTCACATGTTGCTATATGCATGGCTTTGTTTGTAAGAATTTTGGAGGTAAACTGCATTAGTAACTCCCAATTCCAGACCATCATGCAAGTTAACAGCAAATATATGTTTGGATAGAAAAGTAAGGGGCATATGAGTAAATGGAAATGATGGATGTATTCAATTCTTTGGCCATGCATGAAAATAGTTTTTGGTGACAGCACCTATGGTATTGATAACTAGTACTTCAGCATGGTTGATATTTGAGGACTATTTCCAAATTATAAAATTATAGTCACTTTCTTGTGACTGTCCAAATTCATTGCAATTCATATTTCACTGTTTTTAATTAGGCCTATACGTCTGTGTATGTATAATGTTTTGATTAGTTTTAATACAAAAATGGTTGGTGCTCCACAAGATGATTATTGCTGCTCGTTTTGGAAAGAAGCTTGGTGAAAATTTGACTCATGATGCATCCTGCCTCCAACATGGCAACATCATTTGCAGGCATCATACGCATCAAAATTAAATTCATCATATCTACAGGCTCGTCTACTACCCTGCGATATGAGTGAACCATGCAGATGTTGATGCCCATCCTTTTTATGAAGATCTGAGGATTCTACTTGGCTACCAACGATGACGACGACCAGTATATGATTACCGAGTGCACTGCGCGATTACACTTGTATAGTAGTATTAGTCCAGAGGATTATCAAAAATCGTGCACTTTGTGATAGAAATTATAACACTTGGCACACACCTTAATATGGGCAATAACTAAACATTCCAAAAGGGACCCCAGCTGGATTCGACCAGTGGCGACCAGGCGGTCATTTTTCAAAATGGCCGCCATTCTATTTTCAAAGTTTTATCGCCGTTAATAAACACCGATACGAATTGTTTTTTGTGCCTCTACCTATGTTTCAAGGTCAAGGAATCACCAAATATGACATTATATTTTAAAAAAATATATTGTGTCCGCCATTTATTTTCCAAGCTGACCGCCAACCTTTCAGCAAAATTGACAGATATCTTTATAACTTTATTTGAAATATGATAGTGATTGATGTTTTTGTGATATACATGTGTTTAAGAGTAAAAGAATCTAAATATAATATACGTTTTGATATTTGGTGTCAGCCATTGTGATTTCAATATGGCCGCCAACTTTCACACTATAATATCTTGTTCAAAATATTGACAGCGACTTGCTTTTGTGTCGGCTCACCTATGTTATTAACTCCAATCATGCCACGTGTGTTTTAAGAACCGTATGTACTTTCCAATTTTCATAATTATTATAATTTTTTTCTTTTTATCGTTTTTTTTTTACTTGTTCTGTTTTTTTGTGTGTGTGCTTTATTTTACTTTATGATTTTATTATCAAATATAACAAGATATTTCCACCCTCACTGAACCAATGTAGGGTACCAATCAATTGAGGCCCTACTGTTCGAAAGGAGGACTCCACCACCGAATGATGTCCGAAATGTTATTCCCATTATTGAGAGGTTAGTAGCGATCATGTATCACCGTGGGTGTCCTGAACATAGCCACTAACTAGTAAAGGAGGGGGCGATTTAACTCAAAAAGGCTTAGAGAAATTGACAACATCCCACCAGTGTCATATATGGGGCAAGCAATAATCACCACCGCACCCAGGAGTTACAGTCCCAGCAGACTTTGGGTGGGCTTTGGAAGCATCCAATGCTGCAGTGTAAAGATGAACTGAATGACTCTTCACCTATTGGTGAAGTCTGTCTCAAAATCATAAGTGGTGATGTAACGAAAGGATGCCGAGACAGTGGAAATGTAAGAGACAAGCCTTGGTGTGCCAACACTGTGCATGTGTGGTGGATGTGAATGACATGGACATTTTCCACAAACACAACTTGAGATGTTCACATTTGTGATTTTAAGGTCTGAGATAAGAAGTGTCATACATACAAGATAAAGTGTATATTGCCTACCATCAGACGTAAAAATCCCTACCTCGGTTTTCGAATGAGACTATTCAGAATTATATTACTTTATAATTATAATTTTGTACTATTGAAGTATGTGTTTTAACTGTGTAAATAAAAATATTTAAAACGTGGCGGGTCCCTTAGTTATTTTAATGTAACTTTAGAATATTTTTACCATTCCGATTCTCTGTTTAGACATAAGTCTATGTTGATATTAAGCTTTTAGGCCCCACATTTTGCCTTAAACCTGCACAAGTAAAATCTCTATCCCATCGGTTTTGAAAGAAGTAACTATTCAGACTGAAATATATTACTTTATATTTACTTTTGGTACATTGAAGTACTGTGTTTTAACTGTTAAAATAATAGTTTTTAACTATGAGCGTACGCCATTTGTTATTTTTAATGTAACTTTAAATTTATTTTATAACACCATTCAGAGATCTGTTTTAGACCTAATTCTATGTTTATATTAAGCGTAGCATACCAGTTTTGCCTAAACCTGCAGAAGTACAATCTTCCTACCACCTCGGTTTTGAAAGAAGTACATTCAGGAAATAGATACTTTATATTTAACTTTGTACGATTGAAGTATGTGTTTTAAACTGTGTAATAAAATCTTTATTTTAACTTTGGTGGCGGGGCCATTTGTTATTAAATGTATTTAAATATATTTTACCATTCTTGCCAAATTGTATCCTTGATATATGTTACCATGAATTTTTTGTGATTTTTGTATAATTTGAATGATCTTAAAATTGTACGCAGTTTTACATATTTTCTTTATTGTGTTATTATATAAGTCTAGGTTATCCTCTACTTTTGCACATTTACGAAATGGTCCAATTGGTGGGGGGAAAGCGGTTGTCTAGCTTTTCATGTACTAGTACCGTTTCTAGTTATCTATGTACTTTTTAATTGCTTCCTGTAATTGTTTGGAATTTTAATTGGTTTTTTGGAACAAACCTTACTATAGTCTTGTCCTTAAGTAAATTTAATTACACATAGCAACCTACAGCAGGCGCAACTTTCAATAGTTTACGCTGTGGCTACGTCACCATGACATCACTGTACTTCTCCTTTATGGATCCAATCAGCTGCATAATTATATTCTTATACAGTTTGATTTTTAGCCTAGGTGGAAATAGGTGCCGCCATCAATACTGCCCACATCTTTATTGAACTATAACACTTTCCAGGGGTAGTTCTTTTAAATTAATTTCACTAATCACATGACTCTTTTTAAGAATATAGATGACATTACAATGCCTAAATAATTAAGTTTACTAGGGTGTTCCTGTTTAAACTAAAGGGCAATTTTAACTCATAAGGTCGGCCATGTTGTTAGAGGGAAGGACGGATACCAGATATTTAGAGTTATATTTTGGTTATTTTGGGATCTGTTGTCCGTGAAAACATAGATATAGACACAAGCAGGCTTATATCATTTTTTAACCAAAAATATAAGAAAGTGGGGCGATTTTTGTGCAAATTGGCGGCCATATTGGAAATAAAAAAATGTTGATAAAACCCAGATCGACCAAAAGATAATGTTATTTTTGGATTCCTTACCCTGGAAACATAGGGATAGACAAAACACAAATAAGTTCCTCTCGTGTGGGTTATTAACATAGATATAAGACTTTAACAAATAAAAGGCGGCCATTTTGAAAAATGACCACCATGGTCGCCACAGGTCGAATCCAGATTGGGTCCCTTTTGAAATGGTGATTTTATGTTCCATATTAACTGTGTGCCAAGGTTATACTTTCTATCACAAAGTGCACGGTTTTTGCTCCAGAAGGTTCTTACCCCTCTGGACTATATGGTCCAATACAAGAGTTATAATTTCACATTGTATATTTTTTCCATGTTAATAATGAATGACTGTAACTAAATAAATGTTGTACTTTTAATATTAGACAACCCAAAACCTTGTTGCGAAGATATGATTTTTGTCTTGTAAAATCTCCTATGGACCATGTCTGGGGCGTTAAAAGTAAAACGAACCCTTCCTGGGGGGACCACTCATAATCCACTTAAAACATGGTGTGGGTAGGAGACCTACTTACATGTGGCAAGGTGTTGCGCTCCGTCCGTGCGATTTTTGCATGCTTTCAATTAGGTCCATAGACCCCGCGAGTTACGATTTTCTGGTAGGGGGGAGTCCCGGTTGCCCGCCGATGATGAAGGCTCCTAATCCAAGCGAGGGCATCTTGCCTTGCTGCCAATAACCCTGATAAAAAGCCATACAAATATTCTTGCATATGGAGTGTATATCTTGCCATTCTCAACAAATGGTGTGAATGATGAGCCAGCAGTAAACTTTGGGCCAATGCGCTGGATGAAATGGTTGGGAAGTTTCTGTGTTTTAACTTTCAAGCTAAGCTGACCCTCCAACTTATCTACACCCCTCACAAATTATTGTCTTATGTCTTTTCGACTCTCTTTGCAACTTCCTGTATTCGTGATCCCTGCTGCACTCTTGACAATGTTGCTGCCATGGACTTGTAAGAGATATATTCAAGTTAATCCATTTTCCAAGAGAAATGATGTTGTCTTCTTCATAATTTGAGGTCTATGTTGAGGCCTTTGTTGATTCTTTGACCAGGCCCTTGACCAGGGCTGTTTTAACTCAAAACAAAATCATAAACGGTCTATTGGCCAACCGGTGCAGAATCCTGGTGAGAATGCTTGCTATGGAACATATATATCTGAAACTGATTTCATTGGTCCTCTGGCACTGCAGGTATCAGGTCTTTTGCCCTAGATGTTTTTTAAACTTTGTATTTATCTCTACGTCGTCTTTATAAGGTATTACCACGCAATAGGAAACCGGAATATGGTCCAGGGTTATGAATTTCTCAGACGCCAGCTCCTGTCGTCGACTGCGTTAGAGGCCAAGGGAGGTCTATGGACTCATGGAGCTTGGCTGAAGATATGAAGGGGAGCGACATCTTGACACGCGAGAAAGTTGAACCAGACCATTTTCTGTACCCGTGACTCCCTTTGCTCTTCCAAGAGGAGTAACTGGAGGGTGCTTTGTGGGTAACGGCCTTTAATCTCTACTTTGTTGTCACGGAAACTGTCACAGGGCGATGCCTCTGTGAATTCGATACTTCCGGTTTTGTATCATTTCCCAGCGACGATGATACCCACCGCGTTCAAGATCAAGTTTTTTTTTTTTTGCTGATCACAGTTAGGTATCTGATCACAGACTGATAGCATGCGATATGGGGACGTATTGTGATTGTCGGAGATGTCCTCCCTATAAGCTTGCTTCATCTTTATCCTTCAGTTCCTTTAATTTACTGAGGGTGTAACACTACTACGATGCTTAAATTGCTTTTAAAAGTACCAATATTTAATAGTCAGATTTGTAAGTCTAAATGTTGATATCTTGTTTTGGGGATGATTTTAGAAAAGTCTTTGGCCAAGTAATTTTTTCTCCTGTATTCTTAATTATCGAGTTATAAACTACCATGAATACAATATGGATGGCACCCTTGCATGTTTGCAGACGTCATTGGATACGTAAATTCTGTCTTCCGTTTGTGCTTTTCGCAGAATACAACACCGTATCTTAGTCTCACATTATCTAGTATCATTCCATACCTTGAATTTAAAGAGAATGTTACAATTTTATGCATAGAGATCCTCAATTTACTTGGCCAGCAACGTTTATTATAATTACCCACAAAAGGATACTATGACATTGAAGGCCCTAATTTGCATAATCGTTAGTATTTGCAGGTGAACTTGTTCTGACAATACACCATTTATAGTGGCTTTAAATATCTCGACCTAAAAACATAAGCTTGTCATCTTATGTGGGCAGTATGTGGAAATGGCCACATATCCCCAATATGGATTTTTGGCTATGGCGACCCTAATTTGCATATTATGTCATCATGTGGACATCTGGTAATTTTCTAAATGGTTCCTTCTTGATCTTTGAACCCTCAAACATAGTCCAGTCACCTTTTTTTTTATCACAGTATGGGTTTTGATATACTATCGAAAAACTGTATTTTTAGCTACTGCGACCCTAATTTGCATAGTACTCATCATGTTGACATCTGGTAATTTTCAAAATGGTTCCCTCTTGATCTTCGATCGACCTTCGAAACATAGATCCAGTCACCTCAATTTGTTTCATTATATCAACGTATTGGTTGGATAATATTGAAAATTGTATTTTTCTGTAATGGCGAGTACTATTTGCATAAATTTGCATAAAATGATATGTGGTACACTTTTTGATTTTTTTAACATAGCTAATCGTTTTCTAACGGGCATTTTTCCTGATTAGTGACATTTATTAAAGTTTATTTTCAGGTGGTGCACGACACCCCTTCTACCCACTAGACTATTATGACTTATTATGACCAAAATGTCAAAGTGAGCGTTACAATTCCACGAGCAATGATACCCTAAAGTTGTGATAGTTTACGGACGGGTTAGCTAAATGCGTAATTTTAGACAGTGTATTTTTCTGGGTTATCGCATAGGAAACTCGCTTGTGATATCGTGAAAAGACAAAAACCATTTAGCAATACATAATTCCGATTATACAGTATCATGCAAGTTTTATATTCTATTACTTGAAATAAAACGTTTTTCGTTTTGGATTTGCCAGTTCTATCAAGTTTTTAGAGTTTTATTAATCAGACAGTACAATAATGAAGTACTGCAGTTGGATTAGTTGTCTTTCCGCTCTCACGGCAACGCAGAATTCCTCGCTTCGCATGGTGTATCCTTTTGAAGTTGAAATTAAACAAAATCAAGAGAGACTTAGTAACGAAGTGAGATCCACAAACATGAAACCATATATATTAAACAAATTATATACGTTAAATACGTCCCAAACATCCAAGCGGTGCCTTTTCTTTTTACCTGTCTTTTAAAAGTTAAATCTGGGTCGGCAAATTCTCACCAAAACTGTATTTTCATAGTAGGTTGGAGAAATATTATTTTTAAACCCTTAATGAGTTTACGTGCGAAACATATAAGTTAAATTTAATAACCGGTTTTCTAAACTTTTGTTAAAGCGAGACAAAAATCTGTTTTTTTTCCAACTTGTATTAAAAATCTTGAAAAGGATGGGTCTATACAAAATGTTTTTCTTTCAGTTTGTTTCGGTTTTCAAACGAGCGTGTCCGTGTACTTTGCGTTTCCCACACGATATATGCCCGGGGATATGTGTGAACTAACGTTCACTTATAATTTTATTCGTGCCAATGTCATGGGTTTTGATATCATATTAAAAATCAAATAAAACCAGTATTACATGATGTAATATAAGTTCAGTTTCTAAATGAGTCACTACTGGTGGTGTATAATAAAAACCATTATTCAAAACGACCCAATCCCGGTCAATTTATTTCAGTGTGGCCCACTCTAGTCGCTCTTTGTTTGCCTTGTTTGCCGGTACTTGAAATCCGCGGTCATCGAGACGTACTACAATGGGTCATTGATTGCTTGCTCCAATTAGTAGGGTTTGTCAATCCACGGGGGTGAGCCCATTCAAAACCAGTCGTCGTGCTGGGCGCTGACATTTTGATATTGCACGGAAAATTATTAGTTGGGTGCTTGTATCCCACATAATGTCAATTCGATACCAACAATCCGGCAAAAATCAGTTGTTTGATTTGGGTGCTATTGGGTGGTTAAATTTTTGTCCTACCCATTGCCACAACGAATGAAATGACACGTCAGTGTCTTGATTTAAATAAACCGCTCAATGAATACATCGTTTCACCTAAGCGTCGCGCGCCTAAGCATCTAAGCGAGTGAGTATCTAGCCACAATGTCCAGGTGCACTATTATTACACCTGGCCACCTCTAACACATAATCAATTTGTATCACTACCGATGAGTGTATACGCAAGCGGCACCCCGTTGTGGAAGAAGCGGAGGCCGCCCTTGCTTTCTATTGTTGGACTCTGTTTTCTGTGGTCGGCAAACAGCGAGCGATTAATTTCTAAAGATGACGTACGTTTTGCCTCTCTATGCTCATATAAAACCTCTTTGGTGTCATCAGATTCAGCCCTCCATGTACGATGTATACTACCGGACTGGCTATTTTATGTACAATACCACACTTCAGATCCGATGAAGTTAGCACTCGCTGACGGTATTTTGTCTCACCGGACAACTTCGGAGATACCATAAACTCGTTGGAAATTTTCCTCCTCCGCATTAATTCCTTAATATAACCACTTCATTTGACATAAACCTAATTCATCGTTATCATCATTTTGGGTCAGTGATTTGCTTGGTCGTACATACAAATGGGAATCTGTGGAAAGAGGGGGCCGACTGCCGATTCGAAGACTGTAGCCCTGCCTATACCTAACCATTAAATTATCTGTGCAGTCAATTAAAATAATGAATGCGTTTTCCGATGATACCACGACGGCCACATATGTTAGGATATTAAATATTACTTAAAATTTAAAATGAGCGGACAACGATAGGTTCCATTTTTGGTGCTTACCCGTATTTGGAGCATTCAATCCCCTTCTTCGACCTGGGATACAAAGATGATGCATTGTCCTTGTTGCTTGATCCTCTTAGATACAGGATGATGCATTGTTTCTGATTGCTAAGGTACGTTTTCTGAAGAGCGATCTTTGGGGCTGGGATGGGCAGGGATAATGATCAAAAGTAGTATGTACCTGTCTTCAGGTATATGTTGGCCAGTTGTCCAAAAATCACTTTTTTTGTCCAAACCTTTCGGTCATTTATTAATTTTGAAACAGGTATAACTGTCCTTGTAAGTAAGTAAACTGCTCTGTGCAAACCTTTACAAACCTGACCCAATTTTATACTTTTTGAATTAATGAAGCAGCTATGTTGAAATGTTCATTTGAAAAGAGCCGGGAATAAAACCATTTGCGTATTGTTGAAATGAAAAGGCTTTGAAAAGCGTGACCTTTGAAATCGTCAAGTGAATGGAATCACAAAGCTTACTCTTTTAAAATCATGGAGTGATGGCTAGTTACCGTCATTACAGAGGCCACATTATTTTTATTTACGTTCTTTCAACTTCCTCATTATAAGATTCCCTTTTTTAGTCTGCAGGCTTTTGGTACAGATTTTTTGTTAATACATTGGGTCTATGTAATACATTTCCGCGATACATAAGGTAAAATGTAAATCAGGGGCTTCTGAATGGAACATGGATTGTTAATGTCAGCGTACAATGGATATGGTTAACATAATTATTTTGTGGTGGCCTTTCCTTTCAGTCGCATAATTCCATCGATATTTTCCTTGGTAAGTAGCCTCCTCTCCGTTCTAATGGAACGGCTTGGTCACATGGTTGGAAATCGGTCTTGGTAAAAACACTATAGGATAGGAGATGAGGTGCATTGGCCTAGGCCTGCCTAGCTCCAAGATAGTGGTTGTCTGGTTGCGTTGAAAACGAAGACGACATAGTGCCCCATGCTATGAGGTTTAAGATAATCATATGGTCCGGTGTTGCTTTAATAACAATGTGATGCAATTGCTTGGTTGGTAGGATACGAGGAATGTATTTTCCTCGTTGCTTTAGATGGCAGAGACGATACAATGTCCCGGGTTTTGCTAGAATACGAGATGTGATTGGGTTCATAATCAAATTTCATTTGAAGTGAACTTGGTGAATACAACTCATATTTGTGTTGCTAGGATATGAGGGCAGAGACGATACATGTCCCGTTGTAGAATACGAGGATGGGGGTATTGTCCATAATTCAATTCATTGAAGGAACGTGGTGAATACAACGTCATATTTGTGTTGCTAGGATATGAGGGACAATATAATTGTGCATGATCAAAGTTCATTTGAATTGTATATAATTTTTTCGCTTAGATACAGAAGACAATACATTGCCCTATGTACAATGAGAATGCATTGTCCAGGTTGCTTAGATGACACGATCAACAACTTCTTCGTATTGTCTTTTTGTACGGGAGCTTAGTGTTGTTCTTCGTTATCAATTTCATCGTTATGGAATAGTATTATACGCGGCTTGGGTGTGTTCCGAAAGTTCGTTTACACGCGTACGCTAAGTCGACACAATGTTCGTCATGTTTGGAACTGTGAGTACGTGCAAGGACCACAAGTTGCAACCGCCAAAGCAAACAAAATGCCAAAAGTATTGTTTACGTTGTATTTAGTGTTTAAAATTTACGAGAAAGATTTCTGTCGGAAATTCTCAACATTCTGGAAGTAATAGTGAGATTAACCATGTTCCTCGTTAACACAATATAAGGTTTCAAAAGAGTTCGTTGTTGAAAGGGCGGGAACATGTTGTAGAGTGTTAATCACAAAAAACAAAACTTTTTCATGATCGTTTACTATATCGTCGGGTGTAGTACATAGTACGGATGTTTAAACAAAAACACGAATTGTTGTTTCGAGAAAAATCGCATTTGAAAAATCGCGCACTTCTTAAGAGTCGGTAAACTTCCCCATATTACATTCAAACGATCAAAATCCGATTAAGAAAATCGAACTGAACAATTGACAATTTATTCTAGCTAATATTCAGAGTTCTTACTTGATAAAATGGATGTAGTACATGGAAAAGTTACTCATTTTATCCGTCACACCAAAAAAATTTACGCAAATTGGCGATTATTTTCATGACATAGTGAAGGAAGTTGAATTTTCCGAATACCAAAGCATTATCAGCATCCGTTCATTATGGAAAAAAAAATCAGCGTTTTCCGAGCATCCATCAAATCAAGGTGCGTATCGCGAATCTTCTCATTTGGCTTATTACATAATGACGATGGTGAGTGGATAGCCGAGATGCAACCGCTTGACTGTAAATATAATATCGATCTCGAGTAATAGCAATATTTACATATTTGCTTGTGTCATTATAAATTTAAATGAGAATATTTACTAAAAAAGGTATTTCAAAAGCCCTGGTGGGAAACAAGTATACACTTATATGACAGAGGGTTCAACCGCTCGGGAGGCAGATGAGTGGTGGTCAAAAACTCACCACTTGCTTCTGTGATGTGGTATTTCCTATGGCATGCATAGGCTATGAGGCCCAAAGAGAATGTCGGATAAGGACCAAGGTGCGGCACCCCCCCCCCCCCCCCCCCCCTTAGGAGTACATAATTCTTTCGAAATAATTTTCTTTAACATATAGAAATTGGTTCTATGTGTGTTCTCACGTTCTAGTATAA
This sequence comes from Ophioderma brevispina, assembly GCA_023653785.1. Lineage (NCBI taxonomy): Eukaryota > Metazoa > Echinodermata > Ophiuroidea > Amphilepidida > Ophiodermatidae > Ophioderma > Ophioderma brevispina. The sequence continues at coordinate 9,228 of JAMKCH010028465.1, read as the reverse complement.
TGACACATTTGCTAGAAAATGAATAAATGTCATCTAAATGTTTCCCTGGAATATCAGCGACCAACGGAGTACATTATGATTCATGATTCCAGCAAATAACGGGGCTATTGATAAGTAAATCCGCTCGAGAGCATTGGACCAAAGTACTCAGATTTCTTTTTCATATGGAACTGCAGGGCCATTGTTATTATCGTGCATGCAAAGCTGAAAATGATTTCAGGTATTATACCACCACCTGACTAGAATTTAAACTAGTTTCATGATGGGAACACAAATACCTGTCATGTCTGTTCCCTTTCAAGATAAGAATGTTAGAGCTTTACTGTGTGTTCAATTAACTTTGACCCTATATTGATCATTTATTCGAAAGGGAAACGAAGTTGAACACAATTCATTGGAGTAAATGTGCACATACTAGACGTGAGAACCACGCGAGTAGAACCGGGTTTTTTTTAAATAATTTTAGAGAATTATTAGGAAAAAAAATTATGTTCTTCAAAGGGGTTTGCGTCACCTTTCTAAAGCTAGAGGATCGCTCGCTAGCCGTTGAGGCAAGAAGTTCGATGTGCATTTCTCCCATATGTTGGTACGCGCCTTGGCATAGTAATCATACCTTAAAAATGTATGCGGGTACAGTTTTGTAAAAGTAAACAAAAGTTGCAGGATCCCAAACAAAGCTGACATGCTCATAATCTTGGCATTTGTATGGCATTATATTAAACTCAGGGTTTGGACTGGGGGGTGGGATTGGAAGGAGGTGGGTTGTTTCGACACTGAAATATAAAAAGGAAATGTTGCAGTGATAATGTATTGTTGGACACAAACTAAAGGAAATTCAATTCAACACGGTACAAGATTTAACGATTGTGTCAAAGCGCACAGCAGGATGGGCAGAATGAACAGAATGGGCAAAAAAGCAGGATTTAGCAGAATAAGCAGAAGGGCAAAAAGCGCGAATGCGCAGAATAGCAGAAAGAATGAGCAGAGTGAAGCCAAATTAAAGGCAGATGAGCAAGATGAAAGGCTGGAAAGCAGGAATAGGCAGAAAAGCAAACTACGCAGGAAGGAAAGAAACGGTACGCTGCGAAGAATGGGCACTTTAAACACAAAACATATGAGTCTATGGAACAAAGGAAGCGGAATTTAACACTTCTTAATGACCGCGGGGTTCCTAGGGACCCCCAAAATTTTGTTTCGCGCTGGCGTGCAGCTTTCACGCGTGAGGATTTTTGCCCGCCGAAATTTTTTGTAATTGTCTGACCTTAAAATGCGCTCTTTGATACCAAACTAATGGTAAAATCGGGCCAAGCATTAATGAAGATAATTAGTGGGGGGTTACCATGGAACCCCCCTTGCGCACCAACGGAAAGTCATTTGAGAATATTTTTAAAAATAAGAATAAGAAACCGAGAACTCAAAGCAATTTTTTTTTCCTGATATAAGTTCACACATTACATGTAAGTAAAACAATTATTAGTATCATTAAAAATATTAACACTTTATGTGCTCGATGAAAACAAACAATTCATCATTTACGTTGCCAAAACCGTGCCTGTACAATACTCTATTTGGAAAATGACGTGTATTTTGCAACACCCGTAAAAAAATAAGGATTCCTCTAAAACTGCAGGTTTTCTTGTGTTAATATAAGTAATTTGGGTTCTTTCTAGAATAGTATCAACATAAAATAAGGTTTTCAAAAGGTTTGGTGTAAGCGCAAGGCCCTCATTTTGAATTTTCCGTTCTTTTTTTGTCCAATTTTCGCGTGTTTTGAAAACAATGTTTGGGCCCCAATTGCCACCCAAAAGTAACAAATCTCTTTTTTTTTATTGCTGATTTCGCGTTGTTTTATGATCCTTCACATGTAGTATAAATTTCGTGCAAAAATTCCCGCGGTTAAAGTGTTTTCCTTAGTGTGGGGTCCCAGGGACCCCCCCCCCCCCCAACCCTTGGGCACTAACGGGAGTGAAAACCCTTGGTCACTGAAGGTTAATATAATAGCACTAATTTTAAGATGATTTTATCAGATTGGATCATAACATTCTGACCAAAGTAAATATTATTACACTCAATATTATTACACTCAAAGATTTGTCCACTTAGACTTCCACTATGTCCAGAATTAACGACGCTCTTGTGTTCGACAGATGATAGGTCTCACAGCGAAAGACTCAAATGACAGGCATGCATAAAATCCACGGGAATATTCATGGGATATTTCTTAGTCCTGAAGATAAACTTTGTCCAGCAGTTCAGACGACGGGGTTGTCCCTCGACGAAACTAATATTCCACAGTATATCAGTCCGAGATAATCGCACTTTTTATCTGTGGCAATTAAATGTCCACTTTTAGTACCACAATTTGGAATCCTATTTGATTCCAGCATTCTGGCGTTCAACGACGGACAGTAGACTAATAAAGATTTTTAGACTAGTAATCTAAGCCCAGATATAATGAACCTGGAACAAATTGCAAACAGAAGGTTTTTGTTTAATAATGTTACCAGAACCCCTCCGAAACCATGATATACAAAAGGGCCAAAATCAGACACGGGAAGTGGGCTAATTAGCCTAAATCAAAATGGCCGACAAAGGCAACTTTGATAGCCCTGTACCTCCTAAATGGTTGGTTTAAGACCCCACAAATATGTAATTAGTAGATACAAATTGACACCAAAGAATCAAATAAAGTTGTTAAAAACGCACTATGACGTGGCTATGACGTAACCACACAATATGACGTAATTATTATGTACATTACGTCATCGGGAGTCTAAGGTACTGATAGAAAAGGATCTTGTTCCATGTTACCCATCGTGACCACATAAAGCACATGGATCTACTTTATGTGGATCTACTATGGTCGGACTACCTGGGGTGGAGTCTACTGTAGTGATCTACTGTGGTCGGATCTACCGTAGGAGGGGGTGGTTCTACTGTAGGCGGATCTACTTGGGCGGATCTACTGTGGCGGATCTACTGCAGGTGGATCTACTCTACTGTGGGCGATATATCTGGTAAGACTACTTGAACGGATCGACTATAGGTGGATCTAATACTTTATCGTATGAAACCCCGACATTGGACTTTTTTATTGACAATGATGCCTGAACAGATACAAAATCATAAGCCTATGAGAAACCCTAGAAAGGAAACACTCATTCAGTGAATTGAACTGGTGTAGTGGAACAAAGCATGAATCCAATTGATTTGTCCAACCAAGCGCGATTTGGGAGATGTTTCTTGAAAATAGTACATCTAAGTAGGGCTGGTATCGTGCAAGCATTTTCACTGTCGCCAAACTCAACAAAAGCGAACAACCGACATCGACACTTTCGAGAACAGTGCTGCGAAGTTTAGCTTAGAGGGGCTATGGGGAATTCATCAACCTGTTCTGGCTCGTGTAATGTATCGTCCCTTGTTTTTAACATTTAAATGACCAGTCTGTGGCATAAAATAATTATGAAAACGATTTGTGGGAGTTCTAAAACTTTGCAACGAAATAGACATTCGCTAATCTACTGAACCAAGATTAAACATCAATATGGCCATGCGTCTTGATGGGGGCTTTGTCGTGCTTTCGTCTGCAAAACTTCAAGTACCCCGCAATCATTTTTAGCTTAAGAAGGGCGCCTGGGGAACTTTCCATAGATTCCGATGAAGGCGCACTCAAAAAAAAAAAAATTTCAAACAAAATCGTGTTTTTTTTGGATATACGTAATGCTTGTCCCTAATAATAATCACTATGTTAAATAACTAAGCTCAAATCGACGACCTTCATATAATATAATCCAACCTTGTTTATCAAATATCCGGATCAGGAAATTTTGTTACAACAACACACGGGTTCCTATGACACTGTTATACATACATAATGTTTACCCACCCATGAAACGAAAAACCTAATTCATCTCTAACTTGGAATTAAAGCCTTTTAGGTGGGTGTCTTTATTTCTAGTTGTCTATTTTTATTTCTGCAAAAATCTTATATTTCGAAATCGCTGAGTCAGAGCCTTGAACCTTTAATAACTTCCAAACTATGCATCTAGCATATAAAAGTAAAACCTATTCTTAAAGGAAATTGTCCAATCTTTTTTGTGAATATTTAATCAAAATTGCAGTAGGGCTAGGTCCTTAAGCAGTATTGAAAAAATACCCATGAAAAAGTAGACAAAAAGTGGTATTATGTTCTTAGATGTGGGGGGGGGGTGGGGCGGGGGGGCAACGGTACTAAATGGCATCAAAAATATGCATATAATTGCATAAAGTCCTACGACTGCTAAGTATTTTTTTCAATTCGCTCTGCTGAAGGCCAATCAATTTTTCAAGTAATCCAATAACTATTCATAAAATGTAAACATTAGTAGGGTTATAACCTTTGTGAAATTGTTTTTACTGTTAGACAAGTAAGGAATTACAGTGTGCATTGCTCAAATTGGCAGCTCACTGTTAAGCATCAACAAGTCATATGGATTAAAGAGAATAACACCATGTTTAATCTATCCATTCTTTAAAAAGTAAACATTCAATTTCATGATTGAAATTTATTTTCTGATAATATACGTCCTCAAATTAATCACTTTGCTACGGTAGGAGGGTACATGTCTCAATTGTTCCGATATAGCAGCTTGTTCTCATTCCTCCACTCTGGTTCTTCACTTGATTAATTAATAATAAGTTAATTATTATTTAATCAAGAACATTTCATTTTGGTAATTTTAAAGAATATTTAATCTGTAATTCTAAAGATATATTTTAACATGGACCGATCAATGTGTATTTTACTGAGTAAAAAACAGCAAACATTTTCACCTTAAAATTTGGCAACGCGTACCTGTGGTCCCATTTCCATTGCATCATCCCAGCATGTCTATTTAATTAATGAGCTTCCTTAAAATTTAGGCTATTTTAATTAGGCAGTGAACTGCGTGCAACCTTCATTCATTAGTTTTTTAAGTTGTTATCTATTGCATGGTATAAGAAACATATAATGGGGTGATAACATTGTTTTCTAATATTGTGTAGGTTTTAATCGTGTCCCATTTTATACTCAATCCCAACTTGTTAATTAAATCATTATTGTTATCATTTTCTCACAACAATAGTTAATGGTCTCTATTAAAGGGCAGTTATTAGGTTTAAATCTACTATAATCAAATAATTAGGATTGTTCAGTGGCGTTCCTGGGGGCCAAAGGGGGCGCTTGCCCCCCGGGGTGGCCAAAGGGCGGCCAAAAAGAAGTAAAAAGAAAAAAAGGAAGGGAGACGAAACGGGAAGGAAACGGGAGGAAGACGGTAAAGGAAATATAAGTGACACGAATAAAATTATAGACGTGGCAGAGAGGAAAGGTAAAAGACGAATGAAAAAGGTTGAGGGTAACACAACTATACAAGGGTAAAGAGGATCGAAAAGCTTAGTGAAAATTAGATCTGTAAGGTAAGGCTAAGAAGATATAAAATTAGGGGAAATGTTGCAACAAAAATGACGAAAAGAGAACGATAAAATAAAAGGGAAATAAGAAAAACATAATAAAAAGGGGACATAAAAAAAAAAAGCAAAATAGTAAGGAAACGAAGGGGTGGTGAATAAATTGGAATGAAAGTTAACTAAGACAAACAAAAAAGGTGCACAGGGCAAAAATGAGAAAGAAAGAAAAGAAAACGTATAAAGAGAAAGGGGCCCAAAAAGAAACAAAGGTTTGAGGAAAGTCTAAATACTTCAAAGGGCGCTACAATAACCAAGAATGTGGATTTAACGGAAAAATAAAGGGCTTCAAAACTAAAAAGGGGTTTGAAAATAGTTTAAGGAAACTGAACGCAACGACGAGCAAGGCACATGGAGTTTCAAGAGGAAATAATAAGGGAAAGGGGTGTCAAACAGAAAACAAAGGAAAAGGGCTAAAAAATACGGAAAAGGGGGTGCGAAACCCGTCGGTTGATTTATAAAACTAGTAAAACTCGTAAATTTGAACTCATTGTTATTTCAACAATTTTGTCGGATGCTGCGCCCCGCCAATAACTTTTATTTATAATTGTGTTATTCACATTCAAGAAGATGTGAATGGGCTGCCATTTTCAATTTCCAAAGGGGCGCCAAAAGTTCCTCGTCAGTTTTTGTCCCCCGAGGTATGTCATCCTTGATACGCCTCTTTTTTACGATAAAGAAAAACAATCAGAGCTGAAGCTTCATATTATCCCATAACTGTACATGCTAATGTGTCACAATCTCCGAGTCCCAATTGCTTGCTCCACACTCCACCTTCGTTAACTTAATAGTCTTAATTTTAACTATTACAGTCATATGATCAAGATAATTTGGTACCAACTTAAGGCTTAAATAAACTTGAAATAGTGCTTACTTGAAAATATTAAAAGCCCACGCTAGAGCAGGCCCAAATTCAAGACACATGACCATATAAACTTACGCTGCATCCTGAGAGGAGTGAAATACCATGGTACAAATCTCATATAAATGATTTTCTTCTGGTATTTTTTTTTTATTGTTTTCCGTTTTGTCTGACTATTCGTATACTACAGGCTTGTAGCGGGTTCACACTTGGCGATACCCTAGCGATGCGATTGAATGACAATTTCCTGATGGCAGAGCAATGCTAATGGGCATCCACACTTTGAAATGTATTTAGGGTTATTTTAGTGCAATATAAAAAACCATTGGCTTATTGTTATCATTGTTATGTTGTTGTATTGTTGTGGGTGGTTGGTTTTATAGCATGTTTAACGCCATACACATTATCACCCACAATCATAGTTACGTCATGCGTTCTTTGTCACCTTATGACGTAAATGACGTCAAATTTGCATGATGACGTCACAGGTACGTCATAAATGGTTTTTTAACCAGCTTTGATCCGATTCTTTGGTATCTATTCTATCTATTAATAATAATTTTTGGGAGTCTAAAACCAACCCGTTTAAGAGATACAGGGCTTGAAAGATGTCTTTTTGAGCGGCCATTTTGAATTTATGCTAAGTACCCACGTCCCGATGGTCCCGATTTTTGGCCGTTTTGGGTTGAGGTTCAGTGTGGACATCAATAGATGAAACCATAAAACCTTCTGTTGCATTTGTTCTACAATGTTCATCCATAAGTTACTGGAACTATTCGCATCACGTGTTATCTAAAATACAGGGTGTGAAAAAAAAAACTTGACCCGGTTGGGGTCCGCCATTTGAGCTTTTAAATATATATATACCGTAATGAATGAGATCATCGGAAAGCCTATTCCATTATCTTAATTTGCTGCAAAGATAATTCCAATCTAAGAATAGGCCGATCTACAGTCCCTTTGAATCAAGTAGTCCCGCTTTTTCACCCGCTCACGGAATTCCCATTTGAATGCACGTCGGCGCCCGACTAACAGATGTGATTCCGTGACCGTGGCAGAAACCGACGCTTGATTCAAACGCTGTACTCGGTTCTATACCTACCGAGGGAATGACTTTGCAGCAAATTAAACATAATGAACTAAGCTATTAGATGATATCACTATGTTAGATATATGTTACTTGGAATTCAAAATGGCGGCACAATCAGGTCAAGTTTTTTTACTCACCCTGTATGCTCAATCCTGCATGAGCTAATTAGAACTAGGGGAATTCCATTTCCTTTTCCAAAATAAACCAAAGTACTTTTTCCCCATAAAATTAAAAAAAAAAAGTAACAATTGAAGAAATAAATATAAAAACGAAAAAAGTAAAAAATTTAAAAAAAGAAAAATATTTGATATTTAAATTATTCTTAAGGTAACACTACCCTTGGAAGTTTTTGAAGGGCAGTGGTTTTGAAGTTTTGTGGGAATAAACCACGCATAGCTTGTGCCGTATCATTTGCTTTTTAATTTACCCATCCAAAAAGCAGTTTGGTTAAAAAGTTATGGCCGATTTAAGTTGAGGTTATCAACGCAACAACTAATTTACAACAACATCGGTCCTCGGACCGCTTGTGTCCGCTGCCGTCGCGGTTTAGTGAATATGGCCTAAATGACCTTGACTTGATATTGACCTTTGAACCCTTGATATGTGACTTTTGACCTCATCGACAAATGATGGATCCCATTTGCACCAATGATTCAAGTTTGGTTCCAATTGAACTTCAAACTTTCAAATGAGATCAATTTTTATATTTTCAGTCAGCCTATATTTATAACTTGACCTAACATACCTTTGACCTTGGCATGTGACCTTTGACTCATCAACAAGTGGGGGATGCTATGTTACACCTTTGACCCAAGATGGGTTTAATCCATCAAAAGTAAGTGGATATTACATGCAAATGTTAACCCCCTTTTCACAACAGACATCAACAGACATCATCAACACAACAACGACAACAACAGTGGATAAAGTGACCCTCTGGTTTTCACTAGCCTGAGGCAGGCCGACACAACGATAAAACATAGAAATGATTTCGCAGCACACAACAATAAAACCTAGAAATGATTTCGGTTTTTTAAACCCAGCGATTTCCTAAAATTTTAATAAATAACCTTATGCAAAATTATATCATACATTGCAGTGGGGGCTGTATTTTGAAGCAATCAATTATTCAAACATAATTTCTCAAATTAATATAGCTTAAGCATCCGTTGGATAACAATACCATCCGTCGTGATTTAATTGCACAATGTGCAAATCAGTTGTTTCTAGACTTTAAAACGCTTACTGAAACTTCCCTTGTTAGAAGATCAGTTACGCATTGCCATATGAAAACGATACTTGCCTCAGTACACTGAATTTTGAGATAATGTTCTCCGTGATCAGGTCAACGACCAAAACAGAAGACCTTTCAAAAATATTAGAGCCAGTTTATAACCCCTTTTTCTTTTTCTGCTTAACGGCCAAAATCCTGACCCATAGGGTCTTCTGTCAGGTCTTTCAAGGATATTTAAGTATCAGATTTCAATCGAAAATAAAAGAATGATGAATTCTAGGAATGAAAAAAAAACACATTATGTAATAATATGTAATATGAGATGATGCATTAAAATAGTATTTTGGGAATAATGATAATTAAAATATAACAAATATGAACATGAGATGACAATTACAACGATGTTTGATGTTGTGCAATATGTTATCATGGTTATAAGATAATGTAGTGAAATTATGATATTTCTAATATAAGTTATGCAAATACCGTCCGACAATAAAAAAACGCAACAAAACTGCTCCCCAATTTTTGTGTAATTGTAATTTACATCAAAAATAA
>JAMKCH010028464.1:0-34878 GCA_023653785.1 Ophioderma brevispina | reverse complement strand
AATTTATTTTGCTAAGAAATTAATAAATCTTGATCCGTTTTTAGCTCAAAAACGTGATTCTTTTTACCCCAAAACACTCCTGCCACCAAAGGTTTTTACTATACAACCATCATCTTTTAAAATTATTTATTACTATCTTTCGAATAGAAGTAGTTGCGTTTTGTTGTACAGAGGGGAGGGGTTGTCGACAATTTTGCAGTCCAAACTGCTCCACTACTTGAGATGTTGCGAGTCGTCTGGCACGAATGCAAATGTGAATTTCGCAAAATTATGTATTACATGTATGCAGAATTTGAAAACAGAAAATTACGAAAACTACCCCTTTTTTAGTTTGCTTATTTAAATGCTGAGTGAGTCACGGCAAGACATCATTGTGCCAAATTACTAAACACTGGTGTTCAATTTCTAAATATTTATTAATACTTCAAACGTATACTTTTTTAAACCCATCTTTTCTATCACTTTCTATACCGTACCGTTTTCTAGAGTAGGTCTACGGATGAAACTTTCACATTTCAAAATGTATGAATGCTCGCTCAAATGGAAATTTATTTTATTTATTTTGAACATTGTTGAATGCAGTTCCTCATGTTTTATTTAGCGGGAAAATACAGCGGGTATATAACAATAAAAAGTACTCATTTCACGACCCATTCCATGTTTTTATCACATTCATATCTTACCTTCAGTACATTGACGTATACATTGTATTTAAAACTACCTACTTATATAATATATACAATATTTTACATTGCATTATTGATGTGGTAAAATGATAAATATATGTATACAGGGTGTCCCAAAAATGATTAGTACCTATATCAATACACAAAATGTTTTATTTTTTCACCATTACTTTTTTTCAGCGACATTAGGTAAGTTGGTTTAATTAATAATCAACTTCACCATACTATAACCTTTGATAAGAATTTTAAATCATGAAAATCGGTCTGATTAAAATGAAGATACGCTCAATTGAATTAGAGATGCTTATTTAAAGCGGCACTGGCACATTTTTCACAAAATATGAAATTTCTTCAATTTGCTCTCAAATGATAGTCTATGGCCATTGGAAGAACAGAGATATATTTTACACATAAAAATAACATACCCCAAAACAGATAGGGACATTGATATGAGGATAAAGACATCCAGGTAATTTGTAGGCCAACTTTTAAGTTTTCCATAACTTTAATCAACATAATGTGTATATTACATGAATATTTTTGACTCGTACTCACTGATATTAAAACCACAAAGCTTATAGACCAGTAAAACAGTGTGCATAGCGTGGGAAACATGCATACGGCGTGCCTGTTCTTGTGTTAAACGCCATATTCGTCGTCTGCTGAATTAAGCGCCGCCGGCGACGCTAATTACAAATCGTCTGTTTACCCTGAAGCAAGCTGATTTGGTCTTAAAATCTTTCGGGTGAGTGCTTTTGTATATAAAAGCTTTGACAAACCATGCAAAAATATCGATTTTGAAAAATCTTGAGGGCGCACTATTTTTCAAATGTGTCAGTGTCTCTTTAACTCTTTGGGCTAAGTGAAAAAAGTATATGTGTGTACCCTCTTCTTTAATACCAAGCCTTTTTGCAATTATGCTTTAATGCCTTCGGGAATTCGTTATTAAGCACCCATACGTATGATATTGGTACCAACAGATAGCATTGGTCCCCCTCTCTTTCCTTCGATACCAAACAAGTACCAATGTGCCCAGTCTGACGTCAGAATGATGTCATAAAGCTCACTAGCAACAAAGGTTAGTGGTTGCAACACAATGTATTCTTTTAATGCTTTTCTGCATAGTAAAACACTAAAACCCTCTGTATGTATAAATAAAAGGTATAAAACAAACCTGTCTTTGCAATGATTTAGAGCCAAAATCGACATTAAAAATATGATGATCCTCATATTTTTTGTGCAAAATTGAATTTTCGCTAAATTGTGCACTCTGCGTCTACGGAAATTAACATTTTTTGCTGCCTCGCGGGTTTTATGACGTCATTGTGATGTCATAAAGGGTCTTCTGGTACTTAGTTTGGTATCATGGAAAGAGAATGATCATAGCTATCTTATTGTTACCAAAATAATATAATAATCAAGTGCCTTAATATCAAATTTCCGAAGGAGGTAATGGTGTTGCAAAGGCCCTTGGTGAGTTGATTGATATCCATAAAACACACACATTTATTTTTATAGTTCACTAAAATCACATGTCTAACACAACTGAGTGTATTTTCACTTTCGTCACTCCGATTTTCATGGTTCAAATTCTAGATGGAAGGTTTCAGTATAAGTATAGTTAAGTTGGGTATAAAACCAACTAGCCTAATGTTGTTGTTTAAAAAAGATATCACTGGGGTATCGATGGGTAGTACTTATTCTGTGACGCCCTGTATAAAAGGGTCCCAGGGACAAAAATTGGTTTTGGAATCTCGCCTGTTTTGACTGGACTTTTTGGAATTTTTAACCTTTGATTGTGCATCTTTGACGAAACATAATTTTCCCCTGCCTGCAATTAGATTGTCTTACGGACCCCTTACCCATCGAAAAACATGACCATAACATACAAAATATTACAGTACTGTGGAGTTCGATTTTTTTTTTAATACATACACTAAAATAATGTAATAAACTATAGATAAATCATTGAACATATAGCGTGTCACTGGTGAAGCAATGCACAATCGGACTTCTTTGCCAGAGTCCGTATATACAAACCTATGGAAACTGAACCTCAGTTTTAATACCGTAACATACCGTAAACGTTATGGTAATCGTACAATTTTACGGGTAAAAATACCCCTTAAATGCATTTTACGGTAAATGCTGGCATCTCAGTTTGCCCCGTTTTTTACAGGAAATTTGACGGTATTTCACAGCAAACTTTATTTTTATGGTTTGTTTTCCGGCATTAACTGTAAAATTAGGGTCCACAGTAAAATTTGCATGAAATAACCGTAATTATTTTACGGTTTTCCCGTAAAAATACGGTGATTTTTTTTTACTTCTGATAACCAATCATACTTCTTATCACCCTTGATTGGACAATCACACCCTATAACCCTATACATTAACCAATTATGTCACTCGATAGTGCACAGGAAGTCTATGGGTAAACAAATTATCAAGAACTCGAACTCCCACACAAGCCTCCTTTGAAAGTTACCAGTGCTCAGAATCAAACGTCACAGAGATTGATATTGGAAGGAAGCAGGCGATTGGCTCTCTGTTACTGGGTCATTTTTCACCTACCTTTCTTAAGCTAGACTCCAAACTTTTGACGACGGCATCTTCGTAAGGATCCGATTATCTATAAGTTGGAGAGCGCGCTTTACGAATATTGGAACGAATCAGACGAAGGCTATACTTAGTATGAACAGGACAACGAGAACGCTCGCAATCAGCCTGCAGAGAGATAAATGACATAAGCAGTTTTTTATTACGATTTGAGCAGTTTAAAAATAGAATGTTACCAAATGGGACTGTAATCCAAATTCAATCTCTTTCTTTCATCGCTTTTATTTCTAAAGGTGTGAAGTCATTCAAAATTTGTTCTTGGTACACGCGTGTTTTCGCCACAGTAAGGTACCCTAAAATGTCGTCATTGTGTCACAATTCAAGCTGATGTAACAGTATTTTTGTCACTATTTTATTGAATTACTACGTTTTATTTCCATTTCCCGTCTCTATTGGTAGAGGAGAAATTTAATCCATTAATTTCCTCCCCTATTTTGAAATTTATCCTACTATAGATGGAAAGGGAACATCCCTGTTTCTACTTAGAAAAATATTCACATCCTGATGTAAAAAAAAGTTGACGCCAATGATACAATTCGTTAGTCAAAATTGACCTGAGCTCTAATTTCTTATGCAAATATCTTTTTGGCACCTTTAAGTGAAAAAATGGGTTTCTCTTGGAAAATCTAGCTCTTTACTATTTTGAGGGCAAAATGTTTGTTTGTTTTTTTCAAAATACAACGACAGCAACTAGAGTCCTATTATTTGCATTGATCGCATGGCAAGGCTACATTACACACACAAAATCGGACGCAAAAAATCGGGAGGGGAAGATGGGACGGGGAACAAGGAGGAAATGAAAAAGAGAAAGAAAAAGATGGCAAAGGAGAAGCAGGGGAAAGAATAGAGGGCAATATGAAAGAAAGAAAGGGGACAGGCGAATAACCAACGAGGGAAAAAAGATAACGGTAAAGGCGTCAGGAAGAAAAAGCAAGCAAAGGGGAAGTACAAAACGATAAGGCGCAAGACGCGACGATAATGGAAAAGGCAGGAACGATTTCTTGTAGCTGACATATTGTGAATTTGTGCCTAAAACACTAACTTTTTGCCTTCCAAGATAGCAACCCGAGAGCTTCCGGGGGATCCCCCCTGGACCCTGCCGGGGGCCTTATGTAGCCTTTAGCGTGCGAGTCATTCAACCTTTGACGTGCGAGTCGGGCGCTTCACCCGGGCTTTATCCACTGGACCACATGTGCCCTCACATGGCTCCCTGAAATAAACGGTTTTTATTAAGTTGACAAAGGAATGGACTTGGTCAACCAATGCATACGAAGACTAAGAAAATATTTTCACGTCCATGTCCCCAACTAGCTGCCGTAGCCGTCACTACAACAAGCCTTCGGGTTGCGTCCCAACAAACTAGAGTTTTGCAGCTTTCAGAAAGATGGTAGAGAAGGAAAAATAACATTATTTACAGCCTATAGTGTGTGGTGTTGGTGTTTATCAGCTGTCTGTAGATTATTTCTATGTTTACGTGACTTCATATGATTTCTACTACTGGACGTTTGTGAGCTTCTTTGCCAGTCACGGCAAAAACAGGGTCTTTTTTGTTCAGTTTTGCCCATTTTTTGCGGCACAAACCGAACCCTGGCGGCCAGTTTATTTTGAGTTGGACACATGACCCGCGTATTTGTTTTTAAGTTGTATTGTTTTTTCAATTAGAAATAAGTTTTTAAGCAAAATGTAAAAATACACTTTTTTATTACACAAAATAATGAATAAATACTTACAAATACAAATCGATGGATATACAGTGCTTGAAACCTTCTCATCTGTCAAATTTTTCATTTTCAAGCCAATTACATGAATGGGTCGTATAAATTTTGTATAGCAAGATCATGTTACATAAACCGCTTTTCTTTTGACCCCTCACCCCCAGTGCAATCGTATCTACCAAATTGTTATCCCGCAACAGTAGTGTGTCATGCTGTCGCAACCTACAATGGAAAGTGGATAACAAGATTGTTAATCATTTTGTTCTCGCATTGCGCACGATACATGGATATATGGGGACAACATTTCATGGCGTACTCGGCATGCAGGTCCAAGTTCAATTAAGTGATTGAGATCTTTGCCAACGATACTGAAAATACGATTTTTTCAACTGAATGTTTTAGAATTGTTTATAATTTTGAACAAGTCGCAAAGTCATTGACTTGTACAAAGTCCGCGTGTCTTATGGGGAACGAGTTCGAACTTGCTATCAAAATGATTCTCTCTTCTCTCTTTCTCTCTTCTATCCTCAGATCTCCCTTTCTTTATCCCCTCACACCTCGCAACATGCTAACTCTCCCCCACACATACCCACACACACTATCCCACACCACCACATGCACCACACACATCCACCCCACCCCACGCACACACACCAAAGATACGCCCACTCACGCAAATAGCACGCGAGAAGCACACAATGATGAGTCAACACTGGTCGAGTAATGGATTTACCTGCTATTTCCAGCGGGCCCACATTGATAGTGGCAACATGTGTTGTTACCGCAGCAATATTGCACATCCCAGTCACATCTAAGAAAAGTATACAATAACACAGACATACTGGGTTAGGTTTTTCGTACTGTATGTGAAAGCAGTAGTTGATATTAAAGGTGGGGCAGTTCCCTCCTATAATTGACCAAAATCATGCAAAATCGGCCCGGAAAATCGGTCCATCTGTCAAAAGTGCCTCTGTTCCCTTTGACCAATCTAACGTTCTTTGGATCCGCCATTGTGTGAAAGTCAGGTCTATTTTAATAGTGCATAATTCATCAGATGTAGGGTTATATCGCAACATTTCAACTTTATATAGGTTAGTAAAAGTGTTACTCATGATGTACTTACAATACATGATGTACTTACAATACATGTTTAACAGGTATGGTGATAATATGCATCCCTGCCGAACACCTTTCCAATTGGAAACCAATCTTTCAAACCATACTCCGTTCTGGCTGCAGCCTCCTGGTTGATGTGCAGACACATCATTAAAGTGACGAGGTGATGTGGTACTCCCATCTCAGGGCCGTACGCAGGATTTTTGTACAGGGGGTGCGGGTCTTCGGAAAAAGTGGACCTTTTTTGGAAAAATGGACCTAACCACCTAAAAGGGTCCTTTTTGGAAGTTTTTAACATGTCATCACCAAAAAGTGGACTTCTTCGTCATATTTTCTCGAAATTTTTGACCTTTTTATCAAAAAAAAAAATGGGCAAACAAGTGGAATTTGGAGGGGTGCGACCGCACCCCCGCGCACCCCTGCGTACGGGCCTGGGATTAGCCACAGTTTGCCATGATCGACACAGTCAAACGCTTTGAAGTAATCGATAAAATACATACGAAATACATACAAAGATCCTTTTGATACTCTCTGGCATCATTTTTAATGATCCATTGAATGTTGGCAAATCTGATTGCGGTTTCCCCGTCCCTTCCTGAATCCGGCTTGATTTTCTGAAAGTTGTTACTCCATATATGGCTCCATTCTCTTCTGTATGGTCTTCAACAGACTTTGATAGCACGAGATATAAGTGTATGGTTCTATTATTGCCGCGTTCTCGTGAATCTCTTTCTTTGGAATTGGAATAAAAAACAGAGCGTTTCCTTTCAGTTGGCCATCCTTCTACACTTTGTTGCAAAGGTCCAGCATGATGTTTCCCACCTTTATCTCCACATTCTTCAACCAGCTCTGTCGGAATCTCATCAAATCCTGATGATTTCCCTTTTGCTATTGCTTTTATAAAGCCCATCTACTTCTGATTTGAGAATGTCAGATTCATAATCAAGGAATTCAAGGTCGCACTGATCTGTCATCCTTGGATCTCTTGTACATTTTTTCAGTGTATTGTTTCCATTTTTCTTCCACTCCTTCTCTTGGATCAGAATGTCTCCATATTGTGGTCCTTCAGAGCACCAAGTCGAAGTCTGAATTCCCCACGAAGACTCCGAACTGTAGTGAAAACTTCTTTGGTTGATTGTTGTTATTCTCCAGTTGTTCGCATTCTTTCCTAATGAAAGCTGCCTTATCCTTCCTTACCTGTGTTTGAAAAGCACCATTCAGTCTTTTAGCCTCTTCATGATCACCCCTTTTTTAGCCTTTCTCCGGTCTTTCAGGCTATCATTCGTAAGCCGATGACTCTTCCTTCTTCTACGAGCTTCAGGCACGTGTTCCTATTCTACTCTTAATGCTGTCCCACATTTCTTCAGGCTCAGCCTCCTCTCCTCTAGTGCCAATTCCTGAAACCTGTTTTTAACCTTCACTATGTATTGATCTGTGATGTTCTGAAGATCATATCGTTTCAGAAGGGGGTTAAGTTTGATCTTGCGCAATTTTTCTTTGATCTCGGCAATTAAGAGTTCGTGGTCTAAGCCACTGTCAGCACCAGGTCATGTCTTGACAGATGTAAAGAGCTGCGCCACCTTTTCTAGACAATTATGTAGGCAATCTGGCTGCGATAGAACCCATTCGGAATTTCGGTGAGGTCCAGGTGTACAGGCTATGTTTTGGTTGATCACACAAGGTGTTACCAATGATCAAGTTATTCTGTTCACAGAAAATTATCATTCTTTTAACCTCTTCATTTGGTGGAGCTAGTACAAACTTGCCGACTACACTGCCATACTCTGTTCTTCAAACTTCTGCTTTCCAGTCCCCATAATACATAATCATCTTTCTTTGCAGTGTTATCAAGTGTTTGCTGGAGTTCTTGGTAGATCTTTGTCTTCATCATTTTTTGTGTGTTGATTGGAGCATTTACCTGTACCATGCTTATGTTCACTGGCTGTGCCTGTAGTCTGAGTGTGATTATTCAGTCACTGACAGGATTTGTCCAAACACTGTATTTACAGTTTTCTTGGCTGCAATGAAGTCACACCATTTCCTTTAGCAGTTTAGATGCCTCATTTCATTTGCTCTGTGAACACTTTATGTGTATCTGAGTTGAAGTGTCCCTTGCCTTTCCCTCTCAGTTCTGTCATGGGTTCCCGTTCTTGTCATTTCTCTTTTGACAATATTTAGTTTGCCTACATTTATACTCCGCACATTCCATGTGTCAATAGTCCGCATGCTCGATGCGAATTAAGCGCACGCAGAGACTGTTCGTGGCCACCATCTTCAGTCTTCAAACCGCCTGTCGGCTTCAGTCTAATGGCGTCATTATGGGTGTTTTTATATATCTTATAACAAATGTTTAAAGTACGAAATACAACATGACATACAGCATAATAAGGAAAACTAACAAATCCAAAGTTAATAACAAAATTTTAAGCATCAGGAAAAAAGGTATTATTTTCAGGAGCTGCTTTAAGACACTGGTGGAAGGTGCTGCTCTAGGTTTGTTTGTGGAGCCCTGAAGAACAGACCAATTGGAAATATGCTGCTTGGACATTTTATTGTTAACCATCACTCGGGTACTATAAGTGAAACGATCTAAACCAGGCAAGAGTAGTGTCTGTGATAACCGAAACTAGTTTCAAGTTTTTTAATTAAAATATCATAGTAAATGGTATCGAAGGCAAGCAATACGAGCAAGAGAGCCTTATTAGCATCCAAGGCTTGAAGGATGTAATTTCTAACCTGGGGAAGGGGTATCTCAGTGGAATTGAGAGTTTGTATGCAGATTGCATTGACTCACCAAGATCATGACCGCTAACATGCAGTATTACCTGACGTGATGCAGCCTTCTCAATCAATTTGGCGATGAATTTGATATTGGTAATTGGCCTATAGCTCTTAAGTACATCAGCTTACATACTTTACATCATGATCCAAAGATATCTTTTTAAGTACAGGGATAATGATAGAATGCTTCAAATTGTGAGGAAATGTGCTTTTCAAAAGAGAACTGTTCACTATCCTGGTGACGATAGGTAATACTAATAGTAATTTCAAGTTCTGTTTAATGAGCCAGGAAGGAAGTATGTCCATAATGCGGACCTTGTTTCCATTTGGCCAATTATTTCAGCAACCCCAGAGTCAGAAGGTGTTTTAAAACCTGGTATATAACATTCGCAATCCTTATCTGCCCGAAGAGATTCAGCACTGACAGTTTGATATTGTTAATATACATTCAAAGTTCTATTTAATGAACCAGCAAGAAGGAAGTGTGTCCGCAGACCTTGTTTCCATCTGACCAATTATTTCAGCAACTCCAGAGTCAGAGAGTGATTTAAAACCTGTAGTAACCCTAAAGCAAGTTTCACCTGTGACAAAATTTTAAAGAAGCTGATTTCAACTGATTTTGGTAGCTATGGGTGTTAACATTTACCAAAAAAGTGAGTTATCGTAGGGGGTGGGGAAATTGGTTTTTCGGCAGTTAAAGGTCAATAACAGGGGTCAAATTTTGAATTGATCCAATCATGTTGAAAAGTATACCAAGTTAATAGTTTAATCAAAAGGATTCCAAAAAGGTATAGTTTGTACTATCTGCGGTCGAAAGTTTTGGAGTTATAGGCTAAAAACAGCAAAAATCAATAAAAAGGGTCATTTTCAGTTGTACAGGGGTCAAATTTTAAAATTACTCCGATTTGGATAAAAAACGGTGGAAATTATAGATGGAGCTCATAGCATAAAAATAAGGAATAGTTTTGAGTGTCTTAAATGCTTACTTACCGAAGTAGGGGGGAAACAAGGTCAAGCCCCATTGAATGCAATGGATGTTGACCTTTGGCGCCCCCTACATTGGGAACCAAGCATTTAAGACAGTCAAAACTATTCCTTATTTTAATCCTATGAGCTCCATCAATAATTGGCACCATTTTTTATCCAAATCGGAGTAATTTTAAAATTTGACCCCTGTACAACTGAAAATGACCCTTTTTTATTGATTTTTGCTGTTTTTAGCCTATAACTCCAAAACTTTCGGTCGCAGATAGTACAATTAAACTATTAACTTGGTATACTTTTCAACATGATTGGATCAATTTCAAAATTTGATCCCTGTTATTGACCTTTGACTGCCGAAAAACCAATTTCCCCACCCCCTACGATAACTCACTTTTTTGGGTAAATGTTGACACCTTTACCTACCAAAATCAGTTGAAATCAGCTTCTTTAAATTTTTTCACAGATTTGCTAAAAATATGTTTAGTTTTGAGTTACTACTGGTATAGAACGTTTGCAACCCCTATCTGCCTGAAGAGATTCAACACTGACAGTTTATTATTGGCAACTGGCCTAGAGTACATCATGATCCAAGGATATTTTCTTCATCATCCTAGAGTGCCTGTTTCGCACCAGGCCCCACTTCTCTCAGAAGATGCATGACGTGAACTGAAGGCACTGAAAGGTAATAGTGTCCATGGTGGGAGCATTGTTGTAAATTTGATTTTTTCCAATCTCAGGTTAGAGATGGCAACAGAAATATGGTTTGGTAAACGTATCGTTATTTTCACCTAACTGGCTATGTTTTTTGCGGGCACGTCCTATTGTGATATGTTTACAATAAGGTTTTTTCCCTAAAGTTGACCATACCGAGAATCATAGGGCACACATATCAGGAGAACATAATACGTATTTGCAAAGTGGAGACTCTTGTATATGGGGATGGGGGCGTCCTTGTGGAAAATGTGGTTATGGGATTATCATGTATAGGTGTGGGTCCTAAAATTACAAAAACTAGCAGAAAATAATGTTTTTCCCCAAATTTTCTAAAAATTCTAAAAGAAAGATGTGGTAATTTTTCATTGTTTTGCAGCAAAATTTGCTAAATTTCCCCCAAATTTAATTTTGTGCAAAATATAGACCATTAGTGTATTTTGGGGTCTCATGTTCATCAAATGTTGTGTATTTTCGAGGTAAGTTTATAGAATTCCAGCCTTGCATCCCCATCAAAGCCAAAGTAAGACATACCTTTGGGTCTTCTCACATTGAAAGACAAAAGTAACACTGAAATTTCACACCGAAGTAATTTTTTTTAAAAAAATGGCGCTGTGTGTTTCACTCCTATACCGGGGCTATTTCGTTTCCATAAAACCAAAAAAGAAAACCACAATTATTAAAAAAATACAAGTTTAATTATACTTGTTCAAAAGTTACTTGTCTCATGACAATTGGGATGAAAGAAAACAGTTAATAAAACATATAAGATCAGCTATAACTTAAATTAATTATTAAAAAACTAAGAATATGTAAATCTTGCGATCTTAACAACTAAGAGACACGAGTGTATTGTTCCAGATTGTCCTATTAAAACGTAAAAAATGGTGTTCTTTCGTAGCGTTGTGTCTCACTGTAAAAAAATACAGGAAATTTACAGAAAATCTTGTAAACCTGAAGTTAATTGGCTTGTATTTGGAAATTACGGAAAGAGTACTGTAATTTTGTCCATGTTCAGGCTTTAAATGACAAAATTTAAAAATGAAAGCCGTATTCGAATTTGAATAGTAACCACATGATTAAACCGATGAATCTTCAATTTATAGATTACGTAATAAAATTTAAGGGAAAAATACTGTAAAGTTTACAGGAAAACCTGCATGCATTTCTGCCAACAAAACCTCGTAAAAATACAGCTTGTACAGGTTTTCATAAAGTTTACGGGTTATATTACAGTTTATGTAATACATTTTACAACAAACTGTCAATTTACAGTATATGCACTGCAAAAATTTGTGGATAGGTCTACTAAGTTAGGGTGTTCGTCAGTGCTTTTTTACTCTACACACGTCACAATCGCGATGACAAACTCACCAAAATATTATATGTTTTTGAGTGTTTCGATTAAAATTAATTTTCCAGTATACTGTAAATTTTAGGTTAAGTGTTGGCAGAATTGCTTCCGGATTTTCCTGTAAAAATTTACAGTATTTATTTACAGTGTATGTAAATCTGACGACGTTTAGGATTCTTAGCAAAGTTAAAAAAGACACGAGGGATTAGAAATTAATCACTTTTCTAGTAAACACTATTTTGCACCACGTTCTAAACATTTTGAAAATATCTGTTTAATACCTAAAACCACCCGTATATATAAACATGTTTTTAAAATCTAAAATGTTTAGGCATTTGACATAGGTGTTTAGGCATTTGACGCCTAGTGTTTAGCGATTTGACATGCTTAAATGCCTAAACACGAATTTTGCCACAAGTTTCTACAACACTGTTTTTTGCAGTGTATTTCCCGACTGTAATATTTAAAAAAAAATGTTCTTTACGTTGTGTTATACGCATCCCGGAAGGTAAAGCGAGAAGTGAATACATAATAGTTACTTCACTGTAGCATGTAAGGCCTATTATAGTGTGTCGAAAAGGTTACTAGTAGATAGAGGGGAGATCGTTTTAACTTTCAAATAGTATTGTATAATAATAATTAGAACCAGTTTTCTCGAACTTACATCGTCGGCTAATGCAATACTATTTCCATTGAAGGAAACAAAGACGACTATCAATATGGCTCTTCTTTTGTAAATGCTTGCTGCGCAATTTTATTTTGATGTGGTAGTTTCGTCTTTGTGTCTACTGATTCATCTGAAAAGTTCAAGTCTAAGTTTGATAAAACTTACCACCGATTTGTGTAGATCCAATGCATTGATAGTCACCGGACTTATTGGAATAAAAGCCAATTACGTTTTGTAAGGTGCACTACAAAAACTGTTTATAGAATAAAAACCGAAGTGGACATGTTATTTTTTCGCGAAATTGAGTGTTAGAAATGTGGAAAATGTTGTTTTTCAAAGCTCATAGTTTAATTCTTACGGGCATGTGAAGAACCTTTAGACCTCACTAAATCAGAAGCTTCTTCTCATTTCTCTGATCGTACATGTATCTTCAGTTAATGATTGAAATTGCTTTAGATGTTTAAAACCCGTACCGGGGTTGCTGATAAATTTAATTCATATTCCAACCTACATCAGTCATCCCATGTACTGTAGGTTTTAAGTGGTGGGTTTGGTGGTATATTTGTATGTTTTTATGTTTTTTGAAAAAAAGGAGAAGGAATAAAAAGGAAAAATAAACACAAACAAGGGGAAGGAAACAAGACGAGTCCTAAAAAGGACAACTCTATCTGCATTTTAGTGCACAATTTGTTAAATGAAAACCCAAACAATGAGTTTGTAACACTATATTGTATGAATACTATTGCAATGGCATGACTCATTAAGGATCAACCTGTAGGTGAAAGAAAAACAAAAGACATCAGTTGCATGTTACTTTTCTGATCACAGCGGTGTTAGTTGAAGTAGAAAGCGCATTGCATGGAACACCAAGCTTCAGGGTTACCATACTTCCCGTTTAAAGGGAAACTTATTATCCAGTGAAACGCCAAATAACTATGGTGTAGTAATATAGGTCATGACATTGTTGTACAAAAGTTTGCCCTGTTTTACCACAAATGAATGATAGTCTGCTTACGGAAATAGGTTCATGCATCAGTTGTTACATAATTATACATACAAACAATGTAATTCTGATTAACACATTGTTATATTATAAACCATGGAAGTATTATTTTTGGATATATATAAATTGGCTCTATAGAGTCATTCTACAGTGTAATTTCGTCAAGCAAATTTTGCAATCTGACCAACCCAATAAGCAAAAACTTAATTACATAGCTACCTTGAGGCTAGGACTAGTCTCATTTAGTTCAACAGAATGACAGAGCTATGACTAGTGGTGAAAGTAGCGGTATGTATATCACTGACAATGGCATGTATGGAAATATGGGACTCTTGAACTAAACAGCCAGTATCCGTAACAGCTGAGAGTGTAAACAATGGAATGGCTGTATACACACCATAAGAACTGTGTACAACTGCATGAGGGTTTTGTCAATTCACGATTATCTTCTGCTGGCAGAAGAAGAAAAAAAATAAGCGCTCTTATGAAGTGACCTTAACACTTTCCTGGACCAATTTAGAATTAGTCAACTGTCTATTTATAAACCCGGTTGCCTCAATATAGGGAACTCATGGATGTATCAACGATGAAAAACTCAATCTAAGACACAAAGGACGTCATAAGCCATGTCTCAAACTGGCTTCAAAGGACACGGCTTACGAACTGGAAGTGTCTTTAAATCATAAACAAACTTTCTTATGAGTTTGTCTTGCATGATAGAGAGGTGATATATTAAGTTGAACATGGAATGGAGGCGTGGCTTTAGTCTATACATGGTCAAAAACTGGTCTTTCATATGATAATTGATACTTTTGCGAAGACACCGGATTTAGAGTGTCCAAGGAACCAAGCCTTTAGAGACATGGCACATTTGAAAAAATAGTGCCCCCTCAATGATTTCAATCTTTATTATGATTATTTTTGAATGGTTGTAAAGCTTTTATATATATAAACCGTTAACCTGAAATAATTAAGCCCAAATTCAGTGCCCCTTATGGGTACAACAGAACGATTTTATAATTAACATGACTGCCCGGAGCATTAATTCAGCAGACGACGGAAATGGAATTTAGACACAAGAAAACACACGCCGGAGTTGCTCCCACGGCATTCACCCTGTTTGACCGGTCTGTCTGTGATCTTGTGGTTTAATATCAATGAGTCAAGTCTATAATATTCATGTAATAAAAAACAAATTGTAGATTATACGTTACGGCTAACTTAAAAAAGTTAGCCCTACAGATTACCTTGATGTTTGGAGCCTTTAAGCATAGCATGAAAAATGTGACAAAACTCGAGTCCCTTAGTGGCCGGTGGTAAATACTTTCTATTCGACATCAAATATTGGACATTGTAATGTGACATCAAAAAGAGTGAAGATCATATAAAACAATGCAGTCCTGAACCACAAAGGTCCTCCACCCAGTGCGTCTAAAAGAAGAAAAGTAACATAACTCTAAGATGGGGCAGCACAGGGTAAAGTTAAAATATAGGAGGGGCAGAAAATCAGAGAGGGGGCGAAACAGTGCAACGAACCTCATGGTAGGTAAAAAAAAACAAACTAATTTTTACAAAATATTGCTTAAAGCCGTTTTTCCTAATTTGAATGAAAAACTCTCCGGTGGTGGCTGCCCCCCTTGCCCACCCCCTGCAGATGGCCCTTCTCTAAGACCACACTGGGGGATTGTGATGGAAATAAGGGGTTCTTGAAACCATGAGGCTTCCCTACATTGCAATTGCAAAGCCTGGATAACAACAGAATGACCTTGACAAATTATGGTTTTCAAATTTGTCTACCACCCGCTAAGTTTCATGGACCATATAACCATTTGCAGTTAGTTGATCTGGGTGCCCAGTTGACCGTGAAATGACCGTCACATTTTCATTCTAAATGTGACGGCCACTACTCGCTATGTGAAATTTCAGTGTGTACCTTTCAAGACGAAGAGGACACCCATACACTTTCAATACGTTTGCAACCACTTGTGATGTGGAAATTGACTTGACCCACTGACCTTGAAATGACTTTGCCATATCAAACATGACTAATCCCAGGTTTCATATCATACAATCAGTTGTAGTGACTTTGACCTTGATGACCCAAATGACCTTGAAATTGGACTACCAGAATTTTTGGCACTGAATGTTGACCAAAAACACCAAGCTTCATCATCTAACACAATTTGTAACAAGGTTTAAGCAATTTCATTTTTGACAAATCTGCCTCTATTGGACCCATGCTACATGACCCACCTCAAAACTAATCCAAACCTCCAAATGCATCCACCACTAAATTGAGCGGACATCTATGGTGCAAGATGGACACCATAATTGCTTAGATCAAAAGATATCATTGTTGAAAAGGTTTAAGCAATTTTTTTTAACCCCCCCCCCCCCCCATATTTGACCTTTGACCCATGGACCAAACATGCACCCCCACTGCAGTTCCCATCCACCACCTACTGCAATGCCTCCATGTTGCGAAGAGGCGACCCCACAAGTTTTGTTTCTAAAGATCCACGCACACACACATCGCCCACAAGGACCACCTAGCATTTCTATAGTCCCTCTTCACCAACTTTTGGTTTTGGGGTTTGCGTCTTTAGGGGTTCTATCTCAGCCATTTCTACACGCTTTTTTACAAGCAAGTATTAAATGAAAGAGAAAGACATAGGCAACAAAATGAATATTCGAAACTTTAAAAGGGTCTGATTGGCAAACTACTGATCGAAAAACATTGCGAGATACTTTGGTGCCAGTGTATGTATGAACCTTGTCTGATGGTCAGGAGGGAAGAATTTTGGATACACATATAGTATGGGTCTCAAACTTTGTTTTTTGTATGCAGTAAATGTTATCAGTAGTGCAAGAATTGCCATTGGGAATGAGCACAAATGATTTACCTATTAGGCCAACAAAGTTTGGCGTGCCAATACCGGATTTTTACCCAAGATCAAAAACGGTACGCATGCTCAAGCGCAGAAGAAGGAAGAAATCGCTTTGCTGCGACTGTAAGTATATCATGGGCTTAGTTATTTAGTTTTCTTTTTCTTCTCTCTGATCTGGGAGATTCTAATATTAATTCCACAACGAGAATAAAGTGGCCACGTATGAAATTATTAAGGGGCCATGAGGTCGGTAACAAACCATGACCCTTGAAGTTCAATCAAATAGGAGTGTGTGTCTCTCCAGAGTTCAAATTGCCTTTGAATTTACAAAAATTGTGCAATTCCCATGAATTATGGAAATCGTTCAAAATATGCGCGTAGCGTGCGCAAAACTTGTGAAAAAGGTAGGTATTACGAAAGGAAAAAAAATGGGGGGTTATGGGTATGAATATTAACCAGAGGTCCAAGGGTTAAAAGGTTCGGACAGCAGCACGACACAAGGGGGTCATGGGCACAAGACAGTTGAAAAAAGGGGGGTCTATCCGGGTACACCCTGCGTTACCAAGTGGAAGTGTCAATCCCCCGAAAAGTAGGAACTGTTAAAAAGTCTTTAATGTTATAGTCTCCATTTTACTTCCCTTTGACCCTTTAAGACTATCGAGGTCATTTTGAATGTGAAACATTTACATGAATAACTGTGATGAATGGCCAGATACGAAGCAGTGATGGTTCTAATTACTACAATTGCTTGTAGCAAGATGGTGGCTATTCATAGAGTAAATAATCATAATAATAACTAGAATTTCGCAGTTCTCGGCTTTCGCGATCATTTATTAAAAGACTATAACGGTGGAGCCACAGGCCTATCTTGAAACTGACCTGACATGACCCTTTGACATTGGTAACGTGACCATGTCTTTGTCATTACACAAATGTTGGTAATTAAAAGTAAAAAGCAAAACTTACTTGGTAAATATGAACCAAATTTATATCACTACTAAGTACGGTCACGGGGTGACATGGTGGTTACGTGTGGGACATCTCTCCATTGACCTATACACAAAATTGGTGGGAACATTGTAATGTGCACAAAAACGAAGTGGTAATAATAAAATTTGTGTATTTAATTTCTCGACTAATTCAAACACTTTCATCAATAACAATCTGTATTAACTTGCAAAGAGCAATGCTACTCCTAGTATGCAGATTTCCTGTGTTGAAATAGTGCAAGTCTGCTAAATTTGGCAACTTCACCCCAAACTTTCAAAAGACACATGGAAATCAAGTTTAAGTCAGTCTTTATTATCAGACGTTAGTCTGTATATTGGAATTGGTCTACTTTTGAAAATCCAAAAATGTGCCGACAGAAGACACTAGGTGTGCTTGTATTGAGGGTAGGTACTGCCTTTTGCATTATGAAAAAAAAATTGGACTTCTGTCAACGGTTTTGGATAGAGGAAGAGGTGTTTGGAGCTATAAATTGGATATGTTGGAAAGACTTCCATATGCACCCCCTCGTATATATTTACATGATACAAAATGTATTTTAATTTTGGCCTTGTTTGATCAAAAACGGAATAAACAGCTAAAATAATAACATTTTATGTTAATGTAAATATATGAGAGGGGGTACATATGGAAGTCTTGCCGATATGTTATGTGTTGAAGTCTTCTCCAGGGCCGAAAGGCTTGTTTTGTTTTTGTTTTTGTGAAGGAAAAAGGTGGAATTTTGGACGATTTGTGAGGCAAGTAGTTTCAAGAAATGAAGTACATCCAGAGACTCCTCCAATGTGGAATATTCCATGTTCCTAAATGGGGGCATCATATTGAGAAAACATAATGAGGGTGCTCGGAGAGAGAGAGCGTGAATGAAATATAAACTATTGGGAATCTGAAGGCATTTGGGGATGATTTATAACACATCAGAACATTTTGGATGTATTACTGAAGAAGAATATAAGTTGTTGTTTTTTTAATTGGACCAGAATGTTACAGTTTTTTGCAAGATGGTTTCAACTTGCATTGTGGACTTAAGAATATTGAAGAATCAATGAAACAAATCCAATACCCCATAACACATTGTGTCAAATTATCCAAACTAATGCTGGTAAAATAGTGTAACATCACAATTTGTACATGCAGTCTGAGGTCTCATCTATTGTGTTATGGGATATGGTGAAATAGATTAAATATTCTAATCTCATAAAGATTACCACCTAATTTGTGGCATCTTAATGCTTTGCAGAACAATCAAGTCATGAAATCCAATATCACATAATACATTGTGTGAAATTATCTCGTATACACAAGGCATATAGCAGAATAACAGATGTGATCATCAAGGTCCCATATTGTGTTGTGGGATATGGTGCACACATGCATTATAATCATGTTTGTCCTTGGCCACTTAAGTGCTCTGCTCCATGGGGCTTCCCTGCTATGCATGGGCCTATACTATTTATTGTCATAATTGACAATGTTTATTTCTTGCTAACTAATATATAAAATTAAAATAATTTTGCTTATGCTGTGGATAGAGTTAGTTATAATCCAAAAATGTTGTAAATGAGAAAAAATCAGTCCAATTTGATATCTTAAAATGACATGTTGTCAATATATTTTTTTAGGTATATGGAATACTATGTACATGTAGATTGGAAATGAGAATATGAGAGTGAGGGGGTGAGCAGGGCACTCAACTTTTTTGGGTACGGATTTGTGTGGCCGACTTCCAACTTAAGAGCTTGGGAACTGATTTGTCTTTTAATAGGGCCCTTAGAATTAGAAAAAATGGAGGAAACTTGGAGGCTTTTGAACTAAAATTTGGCTCAAATTCAGCTGAGGAAAAAGGGAGAGTATAAGAGTGAGAGGGCGAGAGACCGGGGGGCACTCTGGGTAGGGATGTGTGTTGCCCGACTTTTGAACTTAGGGACTTGGGAACTGATTTGTCTTTTAAATTAGGGCCTTAGAAATGGATTTGGACAAAATATGCAGATGCAGACTTTAGAACTTAAATTCGGCTCAAATTAAGCTTCTGAGGCAAACGATTTCCCAAAAGGGACCTCAAGAACTAAATTAGGCCTATGCTTCAACGAGTTGGAAGTATTAGTAACTCAGTGCTGGAGTGCTGTAGAGGCATGAAATGGGGTTGTTCGGGAAAGGAGAACCCTGGGGTGGTTTGGAAGGAGAAACATGGGATAGTTGGGGAAGTGGACCTGGGGTAATTGGGGAGAGAAATCTGGGTTAATTCAGAAAAGATCATGTTGTCTGGAACGGAGACCCATGAGTATTTGGGAATTGGCCATATTTGGGGTAGTTGTGAAAGGGCACCTGTGTTTTATGAGGAGAATTTTAGTTATATACTTGAGAAGGATGCTCGGTGGCAGCTGGGAAGGGGCTCTGAGACAGATGAAAAGGGGATCTTGTGTAGTTGAGAAGGGAAATTGTGGCAGTTAGGACCTTAGACTCTGGGGAGGTCAATAAAGTGGACTTAAGTTGCAAAGGGGCCCTGAGGTATTTAAACAGGGGCCCTAGGTAGGTGACAAAAGTTTACTAACACTACAGGTCACGTCTGATAAGGTTCCGTACGGAACCTAACAACCCTCCGTTACGAATCGCGAAAGCCGAGAACCGCGAAATTCTAGTTAAAATTGTTGTTTTCTTGTTTAAACTGATCATATTCATATTTTAACTGATAATAAAAGTTAACACTGCTACCTTCTTCAATATGTCCTTCAAATACTAAAATGGTGAGCACCGGTCACGTGTGTGACGGTAATTAGCACATCAATAACTTTTGAAAAAAGATCTAAACTATTTATTTTGTATAACGGAAGGTATATATAAATTGGCTTTTGACATGAAATATGAACATTACTGAGACGGTGGTTTTCTAGTAATAAAAACTTCTTTGTCTTTTTGGTCACGTGTGTGACATACCAAAGTCAATTAAAATTCTTTGTTAATTACTTGTCTAATTCCTATAAATTTGTAATTTGTTCAACATATTTTTGAAAATTGAAGTCCACGCAATACTTTAGGCAGTATTTCAAACAAAAATTAATAGCTATTCAATAAACTAAAGAAGCAAAATGGTGTAATAATCTTACTTTTTTTATCCCAAAATATTAACACATTCATTTATGCAAATGAGGGTGTTTCAGTTGAACATATTGTTTAGAAATATCATGCAGGAAACTTGGAAGGATGGTTAACATGATAATGTAAAGAAATTTGCAATACCATTAATTTCATTTTTCATCAAAAAGGTTTACTTTTTTGAAGAATGGCGCAAAGTGATCAAAAGTTGTAACGTACTCTGGTCAGGACCGCATGAGAACACCAAAACGCGCAGCTTTACTTGGCAGGCTGGGAGCCGTTTGAGATCCAATTTTTCGATACTTGATCCAGTGGCTTTAACCAATATATTTTCATTTGATGGGGGGAGGCAGTCGGGGGACAAGGAGAATTTGACAGGAGGGGGCCTTTAAAAAATACGTATACCCCAATGAACATGACTTCTTTGTTTCAAGGGGCAAGAGAAGGGAAATTTGGACTGGGAGCGGCTTTACCCTTCCCCGCTGGTACGTCATCACTCTTTTGATCATACTCGATATTAACCCTTGTTCTTTGAAATGCGAATTATCTAAATGCCTTTAATAATAGTTCTTGAAAACAAGACAGGTATTATGATTGTTTTTTTTTTTTTTGTTTTTTTTAGCCGTAAAGTGAAGTTCTGTAAAAGGCGGAAAAGAAAAAAGGAAAATTGCCAACGTAAACCGTAATGAGCGGGTGAAATGATTGCCAAGGGGTTGGTTATATTAGGAGGCATGAAAAAAAAGGCTGGGATGCGTCCCTTTTTAATTAGGGGGTCCCAACAAAATTTTAAGTATCTTGTAAGAAACCTGCCGTTTTGATGAGTCTAAAAAGAAATTGTTTTGATTGTATTATCCGACCCACTTTACTTAAATATGTGCTGCTAAATTTATTTTCATAATCTTTTGCAAGGAAAGAACAAAATAAAAAAGCATGATAAAATAAATAAATATATAGGACACTAAAACGGTTTCTGACCAGTTTCCTCATTGACTGTTAAACTTGGTAAAGGCAATTCAATACTAACTGCGGGCGTTTCGGTTCTGCCCGTTCCGCGCGGTTCAATTAATTCCTTAGTTTGCTGAATTGCTTATCGGATTAAAGGATTAAGAAGATTGAGCGGATTTAAATCAGCCCGACATGGAATCGGGGCTGAACCGGGAAATTGCCCCGCCGGTTGAGTAATTGATCTGGCCCCTAAACATGAAATGATAATTACCTGAAGTATGATAAAACACATGATTATCTATGGAAACTGTTAAAAAAATCGATTCTTCTTGAAAACTCAAGTTCCTCACATAAAGGTAATATTAGGAGCAGAAGAAGTAAACCAATTATTAAGGTCTAACAAACTCTAACAATGTTAATATTTGATGTTTCAATCTAATTTGTTAATAGAAGAGTGCCCCTTTATTCTAATGATTTAGTTTACGGCAGACATTACATGAACATGATCACGGCAGGCTCCATCATCAGAGGACCTCTGTGTGCTCTCAAATAGCTTAAGAATTCCATTATTTTGTCAAAAGTACTAGGAACTCGGGTATTACTTTAAAAAAATCAACTTTCCATATAATGTGGTGATTTTACGCTGTCTTGTTTGTGAAATCAGCACCTCTATGCCCTAAAACGCTCCTTAAAACCATCAGTCAAAATTCTTGGATTTGTCATGGGCTTCTATATTCAAAAAAATGAGGAAACAAAATTACCCTTTTTTTTAACTCCACTTTCATTCAAACGTGAGCCATTTTTGCATGGTGCATATTCGGATTGAGCACCCTCCAATTGCCGAAAAAACATTTCTAAACCTTTTAGTGTATCTTGAGGAGGGTTCCCTCAAAATGTACCGAATTAGATCACCTACTATGGGCAAAATCAGGTTTCCCTGCCCAATCGTACGAAAAACAAATATTTTGGTCTGACAAATTGTAGGGCGCACTTACAGAGATTGTAAAAAAAAATCACGCCTGATTGAAAAAGAAATCGCTGAAGTTGAAATCAGGCTAAAACCAATTCGGCCCCATAACCATTTCGACCCATTAAAATTGTCCTATTAAATTATATTGAGAGGGGGCCAGTTGGGAATTTATGAACCTTCTCATCAAGATAGCAGACACCCTTCCCTTCCAGGACGCGACCTTTCACTATAGCGGAGCTTTCAGATCTGCCGAGGAAAATGAACAAAATCAGACGCCTGTCCCGACGCAACATTCTTGCAGTAATCTGGAAGAATCCATTTTTCCATGATCAACTATATAATTTTTAAAGAATTTTGTAACAACACCTACAGAACAAACAGCTGCCTTTTCAATTGTCGTTCATCATTACCTCTATTCCCAAAGAAGGATTCCTCCAACAACCCCAAAAACTAAGAGGAATCCCCACAAATTGTCGCAACTGGCCTCTAAGATCTGCAACTCAACGCTACGCAACAGAATCACTCCGCACATATCCCATTCTGAAGATATCAAACTACTTCAGATACTTTACATCGGAGGGATTATAGAAGAGTTGAGAAAGCCTACATGCTAAATGCCAAGAGACTGAATGGAATACATGACCTAAATGAGGAAGAGAATCATCAACTATCTGCAATACAGATGGTAGCCAACTCGGAGAGGTCAGGGACTTCAAAGTACTAGTGTCCTTTGCTGCGACAACAACAAAAAGACTTCTGACGCAAGGACAAGCTTGGAATGTCTGCATGGAACTACCCCAACACCTTAATGCAATCTGGTATATCTCAATTCAAAATAAGCGTAGTTTTCTTAGATACTGTGTAGAGAGTATGCTGTTGATCTGAAATCTGGACGTGAAGAAAGAGTTAGGATAGACTGGATGGCAACCATACACCAGACCTCTTATGTACGTACCAAAAATATCCTGGCGTGAGCGAATGACCAAAGCACAGATATTTGGGACATACTCCATTTTCATTATTCTGTTGCCCCATTGCACGAGGAAGACTTGCCGGGTACGGCATCGTGCGATTGGATTCATAGGCCCTAATTAGCCCCCCCCCCCCCCCCCCCGTATCAATTTAAATAAACAACGGTTTAATTGGGTCGAAATATTATGGGGCCTTATGGTTTAACTAAACAAGATAAAAGTAAGATGGTCAATGAAAAAACTTTAACTTTTGGGGCTTTTTACAGTTCTGTAAGTGCGCCCTCATTTTTAAGACAAAATATGTTTTAGTACAGTACGGGCCGGGGGGAAACCTAAATTTGCCCAGAAATGAAACTGGGGCCGATACGTACAAATGCATTTTTGAGCACAAGTGATCATTTCACTCATTTTATGTTTGTTATTATTATCAATATGCTGTGGGCCAAAGTAGTAAAATACATGTTTCTAGGCAATTTTGACAATCTTAACCCTCGTCTACACGAGCCATTTTTGTAATAAGCTCCCGGGGGGTGATGGTTTACCACCCCTGTGATTTCGTTACTGAAAACATCCTAGTCCTGTTATATTGGTACAACAAGATAGCGTTAGAGTTTCCTTCCTTTCCTTTGTATCCAAATAATTACCAACATCCCTATTATGACGTCTTTGTGACATAATTGTTGAAGAAAAGTATCTATCTAAGCCTATTCAAGACTGTGCTAATATTGTGGGTTAACCACTAAAACGCGGTTTTTTGTTTAATATGGGGAATGAAATGGAATTTGAGGGCTCAAATTCATGACGACAATGAGGAAAAATTACGGTCTTCTATGATATCAAAATTGATAATACTTCCGGTTAAATCATGGGGTTCCAAAGACGATCGGAACACGCACCTTTAATGTCCAATGCAAAAACCTTCCTGACTGTGATTCACCAAACTGTTCTTGCATATGATTTGGTACTTATTTATAGATTAAAGTTACAAAATCAGGATTGATCTTGATAGTGCAAGACTCTAGGCTGGTACTACTCAGTATGTGATTACCAACCTAAGTGTCAATACAGTTTGAGCGAGTGTAATCCTATTACTGCTGATGATTTGCATGATATTTTATAAAAGTTTTTCCCCAACTAAGAGTTCTCTCAACAATACCCACATGGTTAGCTAAACTAAAAGGCACCTCCTACCATTTTGTGACCCTCTCTTGAACAAAAACTGTCAATATTTCGCTTTTTCCTCTGGGTCTTTCCAACCAGAGCTTCGTCAGGCGATTATCACTCCAATCTGAAGAGGCCTCCCTTGATTAAACCAACTTCCAACTATCGGCCTGTCTCTAAGTTGTCGTTCATTGGGAAGCTTTATTGAAAAGGTGGTTGTAGGCCACAGGTATCCAATTACATTGAAAAACACAATGGCCTTGATATCAGTCTGCCTATCGTCCCTTTCGCAGTAATGAGACTGCGCTATCAGCTGTTCACAATGACATTATGAGGGCTATTGATAAACAGCATGCTTTGTTTCTGTTGATGCTTGATCTCTCAGCGGCTTTCGATACCGTGGATCATGCGTAGCTCTTGCAATCGAACGGCGCACTGAGGATTTTGGTATCTCTGGCAGTATCTGCATCTGTTAGTTACTGTGCAAACTCCAAGATTGGATATCCAGCACAGGGCTGTGGTTTAAATATTACCCTCACTGACAGGTCTTGCAGAGTGAATTTTAATGGTAGTGTATCTGATGTCAAACAATTCGACTATGAGTTCCCACCGGGGGTTCCGTCATGGCCCAGGCTTTTACTTTTAATTATACTCGGTAGTTAGCACGATTATTGAAAACCACCATATTAATTATCATGTCTATGTCGATGACGTTCAGATATACGCTAACATTTTAATCCTAACATTGCTGGGTGGACGCTGTTTGCGCCCCGTTTTAAATTGACCCAAGTGTTGTTTCTGATAGCCAGGCATGAGATGCTGAGTAACAGATTGACGCTTACCGTCTAAACAATAAGTTTTTCGTGGCTTCATTAACCACCTTATGAGTTCTTAAAAACCATTATGCTCTACACTTAGGTGACCAGTCATCCACAGCTCCCTTTCTATCCGGAACACCTTGGGTCATTTTGATAGCTCCATACCATGAGTAATCATATCACTTTTTGTCTCGCTCTGTTCCACTTTCAATACATAACCTCAATCGCATCCGCAAACACCTTGATGCAGATACTTGCCATAACATGTCCGCACCCCCTGATTTTGTCTAAATTAGATTATTGCAACTCTTGCTGAATTGTGCATTGATAAAAACAACTAATCGCCTTCAAGTTTAGACGACAATGAAAGAATGTGCCTTGTCCTTATATTAGAGCCGTTAACGCGGAACCGGGAAGATAGGCAACGAGTCAGTAGCATCTGCTTAGTTCATCATCTTTCCCATATGTTTCACGGCGCTGCGATTCCAATGCCCAGAGGATGAATTCCAAAGTTCTTCTTATGGCCTTCAACGCTTTTCTATCAATTTGGCCTCAGGTTATTGTCTAATATGTCCAGCTTACCATTCACAAGGCTTCCGTTTAGCTAGCCATCAAATTGGAGAAATTGAAGTATAGGTGACAACAGCATTAGAAGTATAAATACCCAAAAACAATACATTCAAAATTTGATTGTAAAACTTCTAAAATAATATGAAAAGTAGTACAAATTCCCTGTAACATACTTAAAAAGTCCATAAAAAACATTGACTAGCGAAACAGTAAAGAGTTTTTTAAGGACTTAAACTGTAGTTATTTTTGACAAATACCCCTTAATCCCTAAATGCTTTTTGACACTTTTCAAAAATCCCGGAGCGGACCCTTGCCTCGTGTTTATGGTAGTAGTGGGAAATAGCCTCTTAGTCTAACAAAAATAATAACTTGTTACCTCCTTTTTGCGGTGATGGTTTTTCCTTTAGGGATTATTGTAAGGGATATATGCCGTTCATAAAAATAATTTTTCTCACTCTGATCTGCATAAATTGTTGTAAAAATCATAGCAATGTTTACTAAAACAAAAACTCAATGGTTTATATATTATGAGCCCCAAAAGTTCATTTGAAAAAGCTTGTTTTAAATACACTTTCTAATGCTTTTTGAAGAAAAGTAATACATAACGCCTAAACAAACTGATTTGTGAGACTTTGGGAACTGTTTCCGCATCACCAAGTGATTCACGTTTGATTGGGGCGTTCGCTATTTCGATTTTCTTACGTACAATTTGTACGTAACCTTTTGAACCCCATCGAGTTAAAGAATTGCGGTATTTTGGATTTTCCCACTCTCCAATCGCCTTTTTTCATACGTATACGTTGAGATAATTTTCCTCAACCCTCACTACGTTTTTATTAATACCATTTGAGCCCGTAGCAGAAACTTATACTCCTACATATGATTTTGAATCAGCTTTTCTGCTGAAAGTATTAATTTTTTTCATTTACAATACGCGCAAATACAACTCTAATACACCGAGCATTTATTGCCCTTTTAACAATGTTATTTACGTGACAATTCCAGAAAAGATCACTGGATACCGTCACCCCTTAAAGCCGAATCTTGTCAGGTAAGTGGGTTTGGGCACTTTCGGCGTCAGTTTTCTTTCTCTTCACCCGTGTACTTTTTGCCAAACCACATAGTCAGTCACATACATCAACAGCAACCCCTCTACTTCCAACTCCCGCGAGGTTTGGGTTGAGAGTTGCAGAGGTAGGCTCCTCTGCGGAGCTGCTTGGTTCACTTTGGCCTCCTTCCCCCAACTCCGCTGAGTTCATTCCAGTCAGACTGCTGCAGCTGCTCCTGCTTGCCCATACTGGTTCCTCTTACCCTTCTCGCCACTCCAGCTGCCTGGCCTCTTTCCAACTTCCCGACTACGTCGGTTGTTTCACTATCGGCTCCTTCCCCAATATCCTCCGGTATGGGGGGTCTCGACCCAGAGGGCACCACTTCCCACCAACTCTACTTCGCATCCGCTGCCATTCCAGCTTTCGCCTTCTTGGCTCCTCCGGGATTGGCTTATAATTTTGCTGCTTTCCCGAAATCGAAAAACATGGCAGTTACATTCCATCAAGTCGAGAAATTCGAAGCTCGCTTGCAGAGGCAGAAGGCAAGTCCAGAATTTTGATGTTCTCGGGCAGGAGAAATTTACGCCGCTCACGAAATTCAAGTTCACGAAACTAAATTCGGCGAGGGCTGCATCATAAATTTGGTGAGGCGAAGACCCACGGCAAGAAATCAGGTCTTCGCCCCGAGCGTCCTCGTCGCCGTCTTCACACCGTGAAGAAATATGATCTGCCCGTGTTCATCAGATCAATGCACGAAAACTTGCAAGGGCTCAAAAACCTAAAATTTTACTCACGATTTTTGATTTGGTGCTGAATGAGTCCGATGTCTCTGACTCCGATAGCGAGTATCCAACCCCTACGGGGTTGGGATCTGAGTAAATCCCTGGTTTGGTTTGGGGGGGGGGGGGGGGCAAAAAAAAAAATTGATTTTGGTCTATAAAATTGTAATATAGAGAAAATCAAATGCGGGCTGCATAGCACAACCCTCGGTTACCGCAATTATGGTGTGAAAGAGGATGGATCCGTTATGAATTTTAACAAAAAAAGAATTTTTGAAAGCCCCCTAACTCCAACAATATTGGATATTTTCAAATAATCTTTATGAATGGTGGTAGAAGCGCTTTCTGTGCATCGGCTTGTGTATGTACGTTTCAAAGGTAAATTTTCCAGTAAAGCTTCAAGTCGACCATATAGATGGTGACAGACAAACACTCAGCATAGATAATCTTCATTGATCACGCCTGCGGGTAATTGTCAAAAAGCACATGTTGGCAATAGAGTAAAGAATTTAATACGTCCACCAATTCCAGTCATTTCGATTTGCATTGGAACTGGTTAAAGAGAAACCTTTCCTAGCATGACTGCTGCCGCAAAAGAACTGGATGTTCCTATTTGTGCGATGTTGCAATCGTGAGAAAAAAACATTGGTTAGAAAACTACCTGTCAAAAACAACTGGTCTGAGGTACAGATTTGAAAAAGCATAAAAAAAATCCTATCAAAAATTAATGTTGATAGAATTTTTTTTTGCAGTTTATCCTTCTAGCGGGTGAATCCGAGAAGATACGCGCATAAATCCAAAAAGATACGATCATTCTCAGTTTTTATTTGTAAAAATAATGGACAATAAACTCACCGAAATTTACTACCTCACCACGGGGTTTCTGGAAATGAATCTCCGCCTATTGACAAGCTAGCGAAGGAAGCCCAGGTGAGAAAGATAAAGCTGAAATTTTTTGAAAGGAAGCAAGCTTTGTGGCAGATTTATCTACCAGCTCCGAAGTTACATCCCTCGGGCAAAAATTGATGTGAGTATCCCATAAAGTTCATCAGGCAGATTTATTATTTCTCCCTCATGATAGACCTGGGAAAGGACGCAAGGCTCTATAAATATGCTCTAACGGTGGTTTACGTTGCTGCAGATTCAAAGAAGCTGAGCCTCTGAGCACAAAAATGATCCGATGAAGTTGAAAAGCTTTCGAAAAACAATTTTACGCTAGAAAGGACTAGACGTGGCCAAAGTTTGCTTCAAGTTGATCCAGGTCGAGAATTTATGTGTGAAGTCCCAAATTGATGAAAAAACATAAGTGTAACATTCAAGAGGTGGGTGTTTTGGAACAACATCGAGCTCAGCTATTGTCCGAAAGATTCAACAGAACACTGGCGGAAAGATTGTTTGGATATCAGTACGCGAAAGAAATTTTTGTTTGGAACCAGAGGTTTAAAAGAATGTGAGATCCAAAGAATGGGTGCAAAGACTGCCAGACGTGATCGCGCTTTGAATACGAAAAATCTCGACTGATTGGGATGATACCCAGCGAGGCAATCAAGAAAAAAAAGAACATCGAAGCCAAGAGTTCATCTCCTCAAAAAATAAGATGAGGTTCAATTCCAAGCAATGTAAATTGAGGTCTTGTACGAACCCGGTGAATCTGATGGAGATTCAGAAGACGAGCAACAGACCCAATTTGGTCTGGAAACATACACAATCAACGGTGTTGTGAAGAAGAGTGGGAATCCATTTGATATTATCTAACGAAAAATGGTGCTCCAAAACGAGCCTTCACTAGGCAGGAATTGTTGGTCGTTCCGGAGTGGCAACAATCCTCCAAAAAAAAAATTTGAAGTAACGAATTGATCCAGAGATGGCCGAAGCTCTGGAGATGTACAATGAAAGCTGAGCTGCAAAAAAAAAATTTAATTCACGATAAAAATTGTGAATTGATATTTTTTTTTGAATTGACATATAATAAAAAAATGGAGGCATTCAAAATTTTATCAATTAAAGTGGAATATTGAAAAAGAATCACTATCGAGTCCAAAGTTAAAGTGATCCATTTGTTGTTTTTCTACAGGGACCAGTGGATTAACTTTCTCAATAAAAAGAATCCAAACAATTTATTGTCCCCAATACATTCAAATTCAGTTGAAGCTGAGTTTCTAACAACTTGGAGTTTCCGATTTTACCAAGGTCAAAAGTATAGCAAGAGTTATACGAGAGGACTAAGAGTCTCAAAAAAAAGCTGCCGAAAGTACTATTTGTAAGACAAAATCTCCAATTATTTTGAGTATTTTGTTTTTGCTTAAAAAAAAAAAACAAAAAATAATTTGTTCAAAACTATTAAAGGTCCATGGCCGCGATCGCTAATAGCCTCGTCCCCAGAAGCCCCGGATTTTTACCGAAGGGTCAACTTTTGGTATCAGAAGAAAGCTAACTATTTTTTCATTTTTACCTGTGAAACTTAGAGGCCAAATACTTGGTTGGGAAGTTATGAGCGAAAATTGTGCCCCATTTTGGGTCGACCAATATTATTTTTACACAGATACCCCACACCTCTATGGGGCTTACCAAATCACGTTTTTCAGCTCTCGCATCAAAACGGTTTTGAAATATCGTCGCGAACCTTTACAGATGGGGTTTTGGAGTGAAGGCCAATCTCTTAAGATGAAGAAAACTCCATATTCTTAAATCGGGCCATCCCCCTTTAATAAAAGAGTTATGCCACGTCGAAGAATCCATGCACCAGGTCGAAGAAGAAGAGCAGTGGTACTCAATACGCTCTCGACAAGGAGCTAAAAAAGTATGCCAAGGAGCATATACCGTGGTTACTCACGCATGAAGAAAGTTGAACTTCTAGAATTTCTCCAGCTCGAGCTTACAACGATAAAGAAGGCGGATCCGAGAGCACTCAACAGCTGAAATGATAGCCAGAGAGGATCTCACCGTGAGAGAGATGAAATTGATAGCAATAAATGGAGGTCTTCGCGGATACTCAAAGATAAAAAAGTTGAGCTAAAAAGTATTTCAGGGAAATTTTCTTATACTCCTGATCCACTTGATGCCTCGCTTTTTTCAATGTTGAGGAACCTCCTCGATAACCTAGACATCCTTTCAAAATACCGAAAAGAATCTCATCTCTCAATAATTTTGCCACCTTGTACGTGATAGATGGAAAACCTATATAGGATCCCGAAAGATTTTTGCCGACTGTGAACAACATGGTGATTAGCCTACGGGGAACATCGACAGACCTAAAGTAAAAATTCGTCTAAGGTGTCAGATGAAAAAAATTGACCCCCAAACAGGTCAAGATGTGATGATAGAACGTCCATTTGATTCAGGTACAAGTGATATCCAAGTGTGATTCTGGCAGCCACCGATCTTGAGGAGTTATACGTGACATGTAAACCCCAATCCTGTAAATGATGCCCAATGCCAGAATCAAGGAATGGCTGGTGTTTGATTCGATCGTGTCTTTGGAAATTCACATGTGGAATATGACCTATAGGAGGTTCCTCGTACATTCCACTCTCGGATAGTAATAGCCAAAAAGCAAGCGATCATCAATATCAAAATGAAGATTGATGAGTGCCTAAATGGTCCTCATTAGAGCAGTATTCAACTGAATCACATCCGGAGCGAATCGACAAAACCCTGAAATCAATAAGTCGTGAGACGCTCAACTGGGATGGTATCACATTTCCAACGCCGCTCAAGGACATTGACAAATCGAGAGGACATTCATCCTTGCAGTCATGTTGCGGGTCTCGATGATGAGCTGGAATTTTTCCACTCAGAACTAACTCTCTCCCTAAACCGCGAGCATCAAATTTCCTTCTTTTTGTTTTCC
Organism: Ophioderma brevispina; assembly: GCA_023653785.1. NCBI lineage: Eukaryota > Metazoa > Echinodermata > Ophiuroidea > Amphilepidida > Ophiodermatidae > Ophioderma > Ophioderma brevispina. The sequence continues at coordinate 3,143 of JAMKCH010028464.1, read as the reverse complement.
GGAGTGAATTCTGATCGCAGCTTCTTACGGAGCCGCGGAAGTACAGCATTACTGTGTGATCAAAAGTAAGATTGCTCTGCGGTCAAAATTTCAAAACGTGCAAAACGATACTACTGCTTGGGATGCTATACATCCTACACCCGCGAGGATCGTCTCAAGATGCACGAAGAATCTGCAGAACTCATGAAACCGTGAATATTGAAATGCCGATGGAAGACTCATTTCGTATTTCCAAACACATTTCCAATCCCAAGAAGTACCCTTTGTTGTGTACGCTGATTTTTGAATCTTTCACGAAACCAATTCACACATGTCAGCCAAAATCTTCGATAAAAGCTTCACAAAAAGATATCAGAATCCGAACCTTCCTGATTTTTTGCTACTTATCAAGTGTTTTTTGACGATTCCTGTGTATAGTCCAACCCCCGGATAATATACACAAAAAAATCAGAGGTGAAGATGTAGCCAAATTTCTGTGAAACATGAAGAGAACCTCCGAGAAATTACAAAAAATTAAGTTCCCGAGTCCATATGATTTTTGGGGATCTTGATCGGGAGATTTCAAAAGAATCACTCTTGCCACATCGCAAGCAATGTTCTTTCTCACCCCAGGGATGACAACCCGTCCGCGATCACTGTCAATTTTCACCGGCACATTCAGAGGAGCGGCCACAATAGATGTAATTTGGGGCATACGAGCCTAAATTTATTCCGATATTTTTTCTCACAATCTTGCAGGATAGATGCCCATCTGTCATCAAAAATCTCGGCAAAACGAAGGTACTATTTATTGCATTCCCAATTGTCATCCCTGGGAAGAATCTACCAAGGTCCGCCCAATCACTGTACTAGAACTTTTGTAACAAGGTGCCACACTTATAAATCACAAATATAACATTTTTTATGACAAACAATTATTAATTTTTAAATTTCATTATATAATACAAAATGACCCATCTTTCGTTGCTTTTCCAGTTTATAGTTACAATATAAAATCCAATCTACCTAGACTTGTTTCCCTGTTTGAAATTTCATTAAAAAGTTGTTATTTTCTCATCAAATGACAGCATGTATGATCTTATTATTTGTTTTCAAACAGTGATAAACAGCTCAGGAATAAATTTAGCATCCTGCAACCACGGTTCCAGACAAGCAGTTTCATTCCATCGTGGGGCCGAATTCACATGGGGTTGGCACAAACACAAAATTCTTTCATAAGCCTCAACAAAACTAATTTCCATAATATAAATTTCAAATCAATTGGTGAAATTTATCAACACAATTATCAGGTATTAATTGCCAGCACCACTTGGTTAGTTATAGATTTTATACAGCAATTCCCTTGAGTGATAAACCACATATGAAAATATGACAGTTGGCTACCTATACCTTATGCAATGTTTTGAAGTTAATGCTTGCATCTCATTAGAATCTTCAAATTGCTCATTTTAACATTCATTCAAGTATCAGTTTGATGGATACAAGACAAGCCATACACTTGTCATTACCTTGGAAACAAAGGACATATTATTACACTCAATAAATGCCATCATGTCAAAATTTAATCTAAATAATATCACACTCAATAAATGGCCATCATATCAAAATTTAATCTTGACTCTAAATCACAATAATCTGTTCAAAACACCGGTATTTTAAAATTCTTCCAAGAAACTAATTTCAATTTGCCAGCCAAAATTATTAGCTGGTAAAGATGGCTCCAACTTGAATGTGATTAGAAATATTACTGCACACTTGAAACAAATATTAAATACACTTTACCAGGATACCGAGTGCATAAAACGCTTTAATCAGTACCACATGTTGATTGAACCCAGTTTAGCGGATGAGTACTGAGGTGCCGATGTTCGAATCCATGGAGTTGCTGGGAATAACGCTACCCCACTTGCCATGCAAGTACAACTGCGTATGAATCTTTGGGAACGACGACAAAATAGCGTTAAGTCCAATCCCTGCGCGCAGATACGCCTAGATGATTTTCTTGTACGCCAGGTGAAATTGCGTTAAACGACAGTATTACGGTGTTTGTATGAAAATGAAATTCAGCGTGGATTTGAAGCTAACAGTTGATTACTGGGTCCATTTGAGAAATTGTTTAACTGGTTTTTCGGTAAGTTCACTCCCCAGCTGAAGCACTATTGGAAAAGGATACACAAAAAAAAAACAATCTCCATAATTTATTCAAAACAGTGCATTGCCAATTTTATCAAGCATTCTACAAGCAATTTTTTATAAAATACCATATACACAACCACAACGTTCGGTGAGGGAATTGGAAGGCATATTGACTCCCACATTATGTTCGGCGAGCAAAACTGAGGCGTAATTTGGTAACACATAATTATGTTCAGCGAGCAGACTAAGTGACCATTCAAAAGGTTATATTACGAATTTATCTAAATCGCACTCACTGCAAACCACATATACCAATTTAGTATCCACAATGCATAGCCAAAAATACCAACATCGGGTCGAGCACGACATTATTAGGTTGCCATGATACCCGCTTATATTTAACCCGACATTCACATGCATTTATTATGACAGATTAAGCAACCGGTTTCTTTCGATAGCTTTTGAAATTTTACAGGCGACTCAACCATTTAATAATGGCTGACTACGCACGATGTCCTGGTCTGGTTTTTAACATCCCGGCATTGTCATCGACCATCCCCACACATTCCACCCGGTAGTCACAACATAAATTACCATTGCGGCCCAACATGAAAAATCATTACCTAAATCCGGTTAATTCCGCTTCCTTTTGCGGAACGGAGATTAAATGGGGTAAAACAAACTATGCCAAAATGTTTTAAATCAATATGACGTGGGAATTTGGGAGCAACATGTCGACGTGACATCGCTGCCGGCCAGACTTGAGTACCCGTACCCATACCCGTACCCGTACCCATAACCCGGGTACAAAATTGTTACCGTACCCGACCAAGACCCAGAGTCTCGACCCATACCCGTACCCTACCCATAACTTTATCACTGCTGGACCCTGACCCGTACCTGGTCTTGGACCCGTACTCGTACCCGTCCCATGGTCTTGGATCCGGACCCGTACCCGGACCCATGGTCCCGGACCCATACCCGTAACCCTACCCATGGGTCTGGAC
>JAMKCH010028463.1:0-18325 GCA_023653785.1 Ophioderma brevispina | reverse complement strand
TAATGTGGTCATACCTATCGCCCTCTTCTGAGATATAATGCTCCCCCTCCGACTGAGTGAGTCAGTCTGGGTTGGTTGATTGAAAATAGTCATTCACAGGGGTTTAATGCATATTGTTTCAGTCAACATCGGTGTAAAGGGAAATCAGTTCAGTGTAATGATTTATTCAAACACATTAGTTTATAAATCATATAACTGAAGCCCGATTTCCTTTCCAATGTTGACTTCCCGCCTTCCAGGCCCGCCCACAGCATGATATGGATGTGTGCTTCCGTGTGGGCTATGGCCAAAACGTAATTGGGAGAGTCATGGGTCGACAGGGTGTGACCTGGGGGTCCTGGTCGATTCCATTCTCTTTTTTTTAGGGGTGCTAAATGGTATTTGGTGCCTTTCACTTGTCAGAAGGAAAATGCATATGTTTCGGCAGTCAACATTGGAAAGGAAATCAGGCTTCAGTTAGAATGATTTTATAAAACATAATGTGTTTTTGTATAATTTAAAAAATCATGATTTCAAATGTTACAACCTGCTTATGTGGTTATTCATCATTACTATGACAGTGGTCATTACGTGAAGCATTAGGCAAACAATCAGGCACCACACATTTGTTTTGCATTGTGTACTAGGAGGCGTGCAGTTACCTTCAAAATATCCCTCACATGGATTGCTTTTTTCAAAACCTGTTTCAAAAACCTTCAAAAAAGCCCTTGAATGAGAAATATTGAGATGTAATTATATTTGGGGGGGGATAGAATGGATCTTGGTGTTCATCATTATGTAGAGACCGGTTATTTGACATCTACTTTAGTGCATTGCTCCTGTGTGAGAGAGATAGGGGAGGGAGAAAGGGAGGGGAGATAGAGGGGAGGGGAAGGAGGAAGAGGGGGAGAGGGAGAGAAACGTTTGTTCTGCCTCAACTTCATTTCATCTGGTTTAACTTAACCATTTCAGTCTGTGGTTAGTTTTATTGTGGTTGTAGTTTCTGATGGTTAATTCCATTAGTTCAAATATCCTTTGTACACTCCAGCAACAGTGTTACAGTGATATGTTTACACTCACTTTTTGGTTGGCAGATTTCAAAGAGAGTACGGCAACCAAATTGAGAATCCCACAGAAACAGCACCAGCGATTGCATTACGATTACTGTAGAAGAGAAAGCCAAGAGGGTCTAGGGAAAAGATTATGGCTAATCCAAATGAACTGGTTAGTATGGTAGACTGTATTATGTGTTCAGGCAATTCTCGGGTAACGCATGACATTTGTACTGTTTTTGAACTTTCCAAACCTGCTGACAAAACAGGATGTTTATTACAATGTCAAATATTACTCCAGAATTTTATGTATACGAGTAGTTTACACCAGCTATTTCAGCTACTTTTTTCAACAAACTCCCTTTTTATTACTGAATTCTTGCATAAATATCTTGGTACGGCAGACCATGGCGGGCATCCTTCTCTTGCCAAGCTTATTAATAAGCAATATTCATTAACGAAATTTGTTGAATAAAAAGTTGCTGAAATTTTGACTTTTTTTGGGGGGGCTTTTTCCTTTTTTGGTTCAATACCACCTCATTTGAAAAATTGCATGATTGCACTATATTGACCATTGCAAGCGTGTTATACGCGGGAGGAATAGTAAACCTGTGGCCTAATTCCACCTGCATGCACAAGTATTGTGTGTGCGGACTATTGGTGCCTACAAAAGCCATTTACTGTGGGGATTTATCCATTATGTTTGTTTAGAAAATATAGCTGGAGATCCGTAAAATAAACCGTACGTATCTGTAATGTGAAACAACCATAAAGAGCTGTGGCTTTCCTTGATGTGTAATATTCCTTCCACTTCCTGGTAGAGTCTTGGATCAATAATGGGAATTTGATATTAGTAGAGGTGGGCGCACTATAGAAGTTCAATGTTTCAGATCACTTCGAACACATGGCTCATTTGATGACTTTAATCACCCTGATCACACTTTCGAGGATAAAAATGAAAAAGTTGCGAAAACCAGGGTGCCCCATCGAAAAATCCCAAATGCCGCCAATGTCAAAAATTGATTTTGACCATAACTCAGTTATTTTTTTGTTCAATTTGCTTAATTTGGTGGCCAAAACCATGTTTTGGGTTGGTATTACAGTGAATCATCGACGCTATGCAACTTTAATCTCACGAGAGCCTTTCGTGTTTCTTGAAAGCTGTTTTTTGCTTAAAATGGCCTCGAGGGCGCTTTCCCCATAAATGCGCATCGAATGATAATGTTGATTTTAACATTCAAAAGTTGAAGAGAGTCTTATTATGAACACTAGCCTGTGAAAATTTGATTGCGTGTGTTTTTGCGGTTTGACAACTATAGGCTTTTTAATGTCATACAAATATGCCCTCCTTGAAAACACCACGTATAAGAATAGTTCGTTTGACCCTGTGTATCAATGAGAGGGGTTTTATCAAATATAAATGATTTGTTTGCCCACAGGGGAGGAGAAAAAATGTAAGTGTTACACAGCTCTAATCTTCAAAAAAATGGTGATCAAACAATTCTGATGATGGCCCCACCGGTTTAAATTGAAAAAACTGTGAGTATGAGATGATACTTTTTGGGGGAAAGCGCCCTCGCTCGCAGTTCCAATTTTAAGCCTAAAACTGCCATATAGAGAAACAAAAATCATGGTGAGATAGAAGTTGCATAGAATGATTCCTTGCATGCCAAAACATGGGTATTGCCAACAAAAATGAAGGTGATTTAACAAAAGCTTATCAAGTTATGGTCAATAATATTATGATTGGGGGCAATTTGGCAGCCATTGTGGATTTTCGTTTGGGGCAGGGCGGCACCTGGTTTCGCACTTTTTAATTTTTTTTCTTCGAAAATGGGATAAGCATAATTAAAGTCATATGTATAGCCTGTGTTCGAAGTGATCTGAAAACTATTGACCCAATATGACCCTCTATAGGACCACCGCTAATATTAGCTTATTCTGTATTCCAAAACCAATTGAATTCTTTTAAAGATGATAGAGAGATGAGAGAGAGACGAGAATGGGCCAAAAACAATAGAAACTTCACCATAGGTGGATTTTTATATTCCTCTTGCAAGTAAACTACTTTACCTCTTTACAAACCAGCTTATGCATATAGACTTGTGACACACTCTTGGAGTTTATGTAAAAGAAATTTCAAGTCATAGAAATTTCAGTCGTAGCCAATGTATTATTATATTATTCTATGAGTTCATTTATTTTATCATATTGATGAATGATTCTCCCTGGCAGGGCAACATTACCGAGGTGGTAGAGTCACCATCCCAGCTAAGCACACCAGGGTCTGATTGGTGCAAGGGGACGTCTGGCGGGTCGTGAGGTCATGGAGGGAGGGGTGCAGGTTTTAGGTTTCTACAATTCACTTCCCCAATGTGAAGGCTCCGGCAGTGACAAGGTAACCATCCGAGGACCCAAAGAAGAAGTAGAAAAGGCCAAGAAACAACTACTGGAGCTGGCTAGTGAAAGGGTAAGGATCACTGTGGTGTCAATTTATCCATAGAGCCGGAAGTTAATAAATATTGTTGGTGAATGGACTTATAGTGCTAGATCTGGAACATCTTTAGAAGGCCAAATCCAGAATAATTTATGAAAGTCATTTCCAATTCAAGGCTAGTTATTTTCTTGCTGCATCACTTTTAAGTATTCCTGTAGAAATAATGTTAACCTGATGAAAGTATTTTGTGAAACAAGGTCCATCTGAATATTTAATAATTAAAATGTCAAGACAGCAAGTTACAGAAAAAACCCAGGTGATACTACCACTATGTATGCTACTAAAAAAAAAGATCTGTCTACGAGTCTGTCCGGCTCTGCGTTTCGTTATGCTTTGACATATGGGGCTGATATTTGGCATGAAGGTAGGAGAGGACAGTCTGACCTTAGTTTGCAAGGTTTCAAAGGTCATCTTAGAGGTCAATTTGCATAGAAATGCCCTCTGACCACCAAATTTGGTCAAAAGGACCGTTGACCCGAGCACAGAACAAATCTGAGGTCAAAGGTCACACAAGTCAAAGGTCACACACAGGGGGCGATGCACTTGTCAGCATGTAAATTCTGGTCATCTTTGTGCATATAAAGCAAACTTTCAGTAGCATCTTCTACTAGTATTATTATCCCACACTTTAATGAATTTTCTATTTTCTAATCTAAATTCTTTCTCAGGAGCAAGCTAGCTACACAAGTGAAGTCCATGCCAAGCCTGAATACCACAAGTTCCTGATCGGGCGTGGCGGTGCCAACATTCGCAACGTGCGACAGGAGACGGGCGCTAGGGTGGTGTTCCCGACCATGAAAGACGAAGATCAGACTCTGATCACCATTGTAGGCACCAAGCAGAGTGTAGAACAGGCCAAGAAGAAACTAGAAACACTGATTAAGGACTTGGTTAGTATTAGAATCCATCTTGATAACACTGATTATGTGAGTAGTTTTGGATTAAGATATTGGCTGATCGAATTGAGGGTGTCAGATGACTTTTATCCAGTGTGTACATGATTTCAAATCTACATTATGCCATAGTCTGATCCTCATTAAATAGGCAGGGATTATATTGGCATTTGTTGATACATCCAGAGGAGCAAGTTCTTTTGTTCTTTAAGCCCATGATATACTAAGCAATCGCAAGGAGCGTAGGTTTTTTTATGACATCACTTCCGTCGCTTATTGGAAAAGCGACTGCCAATATCTAATTGATATGTCGCTAGCATACCCAAGCGAGTTGACGCAAGCCAGTTGACTTGAATTCAACTCAATCGCTCCGACGCTCCCAGCGACTTCGACGCTGGAAGCGATTGACAAAACGCTTCAAGCGTTTTTTCACTAGCGATTTTACAGTCGCACGCTGCGACGGCAAGTATATCATGGGCATTACTCTTGTTCCTTCTAAGACACGCAAGCACCATGTCACAGCATGGGTGAACTCTCTCATGCTAAATCTTTCTCTGTTTGCAAGATAAAATTGCACTCTTATTTTGTACTGATCACAAAGTGTAGCAATAGCAATATCCCTGTTCTAACACACGAAATTAGCAGATCAATCGCACATATTGTAAGATTTATCAATCAGCATGATGCAAACTGGGATTGGTTTGAATGTTGGTATGTTGCAGGGGTGTCTAACAAAATATGGTTTAAAAATGTTAATTCTCCATTTGGGTTTTGGCACACTGATAAATTCACAAGTTAACATTTCTCCTTTAATAAGCTTTGACTTTTCACAGATAATTATTCATGGCAGACAACAGTTTGCATCATCAGATTATGTTAGACTCATTGGTCGCCTAATTTTGTCGATCCCCAACTATAAATCATTGTGCGACTGGAACTAAAAAATGTAGTTTGGCTGCAAAATGACTGCATGAAAGCATTGACATCTGATTTATACCATTTTGGATTGGAAGAAGTGTTAACAACAGTGATATTTTAGTCATGGTTAGAGAGTTTGAGAGACACAGTTGGAAAATGATCAAGTCAAGTTGTTGAATTTTTTATTGAAATTTACCAGAGCAAAGAGAGTGGACTGAAGAAGGCAGAGTGTAAAAATATACTTGCTTTATAGTTTACATCAAATTGAATGCATTAATTTGCAGGAAAACATCATGGAAACTGAGATCAACGTTCATCCAAAGTACCATCGCCATTTTGTGGCTCGCCGTGGACAGGTGCTGCGAGAGATCGCAGAAGAATACGGTGGTGTGACAGTGAGTTTCCCTCGCAATGGATCCAAGAGCGAAAGAGTGACCATCAAGGGAGCTAAGGATTGTGTGGAGGCTGCCAAGCAGCGCATCTTGGATATCGTTGAAGATCTGGTAAATTTGCCTAACATTATAAAAAGTTCATAAATTTTACATTTCTGATTATTGGGAGGGAAAAAAAGAAACATAAAAGAAGAAGTGTTTGTAATAAAAGGCTTTTGATAGCTACCAACCTCTCTAAATTGCATGCTTGCTACTATATAACCATTGCAAGCGTGTTATACGCGGGAGGGATAGTAAACCTATGGCCTAATTCCACCTGCATGCACAAGAATTGTGTGTGCAGACTATATTGGTGCCTACATAATTAATGTCTGCTATGAATATTGTAGAAAATGTAAATTTTGGCTCAACAATTTTGAAAAAACTCAGAATGCCTTGGTTGTTTATTTAAAAAAAATGTTTTGGGAAGGATGGAATCATTTGCATTGCTTGAAATAAAATAGTGAGGTCCATTTTGAATTGAGGTCCATTTTGAATTGAAAACTGTTCAAGCATAAATTGGAGTGATGTTAACTATGTCTGTGTACTCTTATAAAAGTTGTTTTATGATCAGAGTTACATTTGGGTTCTTTCAAAAATTAGATTTACCTCTTGAGGGAAAACTATTGCTTCAGAGCAATAAAAATCAGTTCCATTTGGAAAGAAGTGTTTTTTTTTTTTTTTTTTTTCCATGTGAGCAGAGTGCTGTAATTATTCTACTGTCGTCTTTGAAGCCGAAAGTGCTGGGAATCAAAATAGGATTCCAAATTGTGGACAGATAGAAATCGTGGTGATTATCTTGGATTGTGGATTTAGTATCGTCGAGGGACTTAATTTATCCTTGTCGTCTTGAACTGCTGGACAAGATTACCTTCAGGACTGAGAAGATTCCCTTGGAATATCATACCTGAGGAGTTTTGTATGAACTTGTGCGCTGTCATTTTGGAGTCTTCGCTGTGAGGACATATCATCGTTGAACTGCAACGCTTTCAACACAGGACACTAGTAAACCATAAGTAATCTTAACTAATTGTGTATATGTAATTTTGTTTTGGACATACCAAATTCTTGAACCAAATCAAGTAAAGATCATTAAAACTGTTTATTATATATAATTTAGATCATTTGTGCACAAGGCTCATTTATTTGTGTTTGAAAGGTATTTCTGACCTTAGACGTCTACGAGACGTCATAACAGTACTCTTATAAAAGTTGTTTTATGATCAGAGTTACATTTGGGTTCTTTCAAAAATTAGATTTACCTCTTGAGGGAAAACTATTGCTTCAGAGCAATAAAAATCAGTTCCATTTGGAAAGAAGTGCAGCGAGCAGCTTGAGGGAGATTTATGAACCTGTGGCTAACTTTTTGGTTGCATATTTAACACTCCTTCTTGTGGTGTCTTGTAGGAATCTCAAGTCACCATCGAGTGCATCATAGCACAGAAGCATCATCGCACTGTGATGGGAGCCAAGGGGCTCAAGGTCCAGCACATCACCGCCACGTATGATGTCGGCATTAAGTTCCCTGATCGCAACCCCAATCCACCGCAAGGTAATGTTCTAGACTATTTGTCAACATACCTTTTTTACAAGGCGTAGTTGTGCGATATCCACAAGGGGCAGTTCTTGGTGCAACGAGAGATTTTGAGGCACCCAAATATTGTGTCATAATAGTAATTTCATATAGATTAGACACTCAAAAGATTTCTTACCTTGTATCAGGCTACAGAAATGTCTTAAAAGAGAGAAAAAAAGTTGTTTTGATTTGCCTATATTTCAATATAAAACATAGGCTGAATTTCGTATTTGCTCCTCTATACGAAATGAGAAATTTCACAATTTTTGTACCAAAGAAACATTTCTCAGCTTAATCTATTCAGATAGGGATATTTTTGATAGAAAGCTTTACATCAGGGCAAAAGCAGTACTCTTGATTTTTTTAAGCACACCTGATATGTAAAATCTCTTGTTGCACCTTTAAGCAGTTGATTGCAGGAATGCGTTTACGCGCATCACGCTAAAGTATACCTGACTTGTATTTTGATAGAGTAAAAGAGTATAATATACAAGTCATTGAAACCTCTTCACAAAGGCATGCTTGAAAACTAACTGCATTTTAAGTGTGTTAGACAAAAAGAGGAAAATTAAAAATTAAAGGACTTCTCCACCTGTGCAAGGTTCTACCAGTGACTTGTATGGACTATACGGGTTCTACATATCTTTATTAAACAAGATGAAGTTGAAATAAGCATTTATTGACCTAGATTGTTTTTCATAAGTTGTAAGTGTTATGTGGAAAAAACCTTTACCTCAAGGTTGTTTATTAAGGCTTATAACATTGCCTTTTTCTACCCATAGATAATGGCGTGGTTGTCAATGGTGATGCAAATGGAGAGACCAGTGAAGATGAGAAACCCAAGAAACAGGACATCATCATCATCACTGGCAAGAAGGAGAACTGTGAGAACGCTAAGGCAGACCTGTTAGTAAGTATTGAGAGAGGACCACCGCCTTATGGAAGGATAAAACAAAGAGGCCCATATTCCAAAAAAATGTGTAAAATTTGTTTATCTAAACAGTTTATCTTTGAAGTAGAGAGGTAGATATGTAACATTTCATTAAAATTATGAAAACTTTAAAAAAAAATAATATTGTTATGTTGGTGCAGTACAGAATGTATTATTTTTTTGGTAGGACAAATTTGATGCTTTTACCATAGTTCCAAATATCCCCTATCTAAAATTTGATGCTTTTACCATAGTTCCAAATATCCCCTATCTACCGCACTACTTCAAAGGTAAACATTTAACTAAATAGTTGTTAACCACCTTTTTAGAATACGGACCAGATTGTATTTGTTAATGCTTTTGTTCACTGACATAACAAGAACATTTGGCCATATAATTTTTTTCTAGATGAGATATGTTAGCCAAACCTAGGTATATTTTAAGATGGCAGAAGCCCTTACCAACCGTGTCATTCATCCCCCCGGGTCCTCCCCTGGGTCTGACGGGGGTGGGAAAACAAACAAAAAAAGTCAACAATGCACAAAGGTCCACATTTGGCCATACCTTGTTCAGGAAGATGCCTTGTAATCACTATTTTTGTATGTATGTACAAATGTATGCGTGTGGCATCTTGGTCTAGTTTCTCCACTTATTGTAGAAAGTGGTGTTAAAATTAAATTATATTAAATTTAAAACTTGCCCCAAGTAGACATTTACACAACACAAATCATTGATGTTTGGAGGAAAAAGTGAATTTTAAAAACAAGCCCATTTGTATTTCTTCCAATCTATCTACTGAATTGGAAATGGAAAACTCATATGTATTGCAAATCTGCCTATGTATTTCAATCGTAGCCCTTGTATATCATGACATCCTCTATCCAGTATCAATTTAAATAGATTAACATGTTTCATGGTTTCTTTCAGGCTTTGGTTCCTGTGACGGAAGAGGTGGATGTGCCATTTGACTATCACCGCTTCATCATTGGACAGAAAGGTGCAGGTGTGCGGCGTATGATGGAAGACCATGATGTAAGCAATTGTTTCTAAAGTTTTCCCTTCTGGCTTGCTTTGGATTGGTTTTTGTGTCGCCTGCCTTAAAGCAGGAATACACAAGGGATCACTTTGTCCACTGTTGTTGTCGGTTGATGTTGTCTGTTGTTGTACTGTGTAAGTTGAGCTTTCATTACAGTGGCAAACAAGTGGTTGTGATGCCATGTGTTGTATCAATCTGAGAATATAGTCTCTTGGACATTACAAGCATCAATTCTGCTTTAACAGAAGTTGGCATGTCACAGAAGTGATAGGAACACCATATCAATAACTTTTGACTATTCGACTTGGTTATTTTAATTGCATTCATTAATAATGAAATGGAAATTTAAGGTCATACCTAGCAATCTCACTGAAACCAGAGGATGGCGGCCAAGCCTTATTCAATTTAGCAACTCGCCTAAAATATCAAAAGAAATAACAGCAATACCGAGTGCAAACCATGACCAATTTGGGTGCTTTGATGTGGTTCGGTCATGGGTATTCCCATGACCCACATACGTCCTCATCCGTTATTCATAAAAAAAAAAACAACAGAAATAGCCCTTACAGTGGAGTTGATTCTTCAACTCCAACGGTTTGAAATGAGGATATATACCATACAACATAAAAAGATAAGAATTTTTCGTCAAGATTTCACTTTTACGTGTTAACACCTCTTATGTACACAAAGGCAGCATTTTATAATACCTGCCACATGTTTTGATCGAGATCTCGATCACTTGAGCACAGTAAGTGTTAAACCAATGTTACCGTCTAAAATTGGGATTTCTTGGCCGTCCTCCCCTGACTGAAACTTGAATCCTCTTAACAAAGGCATGCTTAATAACTACCTCATTTTAAGTGTGTTAGACAAAGAGAGGAAGAGAAAAAGAACTTCTCCACCTATGCAGGGTTTTATCAGTGCCTTGTATGGACTATATATGTTCTACACATACACCCAGCATATGAAGGTATTGTTGAGTGGCATTCTAAATAGTGTTGAATGCTTGAATAAAGGTGGTTAGTGAAACTTTGTTTGCCAAAGAGAATGCTCCAGCGTTTAACTTAAAATAAAGTTTGAACTGAGATAATCGGGGGCTTTATCTGTAAGAAATTTAATATAACATTCCAAGAATGATTGTTTCCATTAGCAATGGAACAATTTCAAAGGGATAAGGAATGTTTCAATCTTTTTTACTCTTAAAAATGTATTTTTTTTTTGAATGGAAGTAACATGATTCTATTAATATTTGCTTGAACAGGAGGAAAGAGGAACTCACACCTCTTTGGGATTGTAATTTGGTCAAAGAAAGATTGCACCGAACATCTGCATAGCTTGTTGCGCTTACATTATAAGTAAATCATGACACTGAAACTTATTTCTTTTACCCCAATGTTGACTGCAATATATGCATTTCCCTTCTGAGAGTGGAATGCCCCAAAATAACCTATTTTGCACCCCTAAAAGATAAAATGGTCTTTACCAAGTGACCCAAGGTCACACCCTGTCGACCATACTCTTTCCCCAAAATTTGTCACGTTTTGTGGCGGCCGCCTTCACCCAAACAGACGCGTGTTACCGGCAGCTCTGTCATTAGCAGCCACAATTAACTGAATTTTGATACTGGACTAGTTGTCGTCTCATACTGAATACTCCTACTACATACCATAACTCTCTGGTATATTACTGGACTATATCCTGGATTTATCGCGCCACAATCGGACGGAAATAAATCGAGACTTTACACCGTCGGCAGAAGACTCTTATTATGTATCCTTTTTTTTTTGGCCACCGATGCGGTCCATTTGATCTGTGTGCGGAAAATAAGGTACAAAGGCATCCATTGACCACTTGTTGTCTTTGTTGCCTTTGTCTTATGTTGTGAGTTTGTTATGTGTATTTGTTAGCGGGCTTGCTTGCTATCAATTAATATGGTCGGTGTGTTATATATTTATATTATATGCCTTGTGTATACTTAATAAATAAATGTCAAAACTGTTTGAAACATTTCTTTAAAACCGTTGGTGACTCAGTTACCGAGTTGCTTTTTGTGTGTCCTGACAGTTGCGTACCGCCTCCACGGCACGCTTTGTTTATTTTTCTGTACAGTTGTATTGCGCACGCTATTCCATTCCACGCAACTCACGCTCACCCCATCATTCATGGCGCATAATTGCTTACGCTGCCCCGCATCCATTCCTGAGTTGGAGCCCCCCCAAAATCCTCTTTTTGTGTCGATCACAGACAATGTTCCCGCACCGACCGGTGCGCTTCTTTTTGTATTGGCCGTCCGATGTCTCAATGGGCACCATTGAAGCATGAGGTACGCCCGCTCGTGTTGCGTACAACGGGGAGGGGGGGTGGTAGTCGGGCTCCGGTCCGGGGTTCATCTAAGGCAGCCGCTGCTGCTTGGTTATTTTTTGGCCTTTTTTTCCCAAAGTGCGGAGGTAGCTTCGCTACTTCGCGGCTGCTGACGGGGTGGCTTCGGTCCGCCTCCTCAGCGCCCCACCGGCCGCTGGCTCTCCTGGTTCAGCCCTAGGGCTGCTCCGGTGCAGGCAGCGTGGTCTGCTCTACCAATCCCCCTGGGGGCTTTGCGGCTGCGGGCGCTCCGCTAGTGGGTGAGTGGTGATGTGATGCCCGGTCGCCCGTGCTAATCCATCGCCGCTGTTGTCCTCACCTAACGTGGTTGCGGTACCGTTGTCTTCGGGCACTTCGACTGCGACCACGGTGGCCATTCCTTCGGGGTCTGTTTTTTCGGCAAACCCTGGGGCTTCGGCCTCGGTATCCCTTGGCGGGACGGCTGCAGATGTTGGCTACGCTCACTGCACCCCGCGTGACTTGCCTTGCTAGTCATGCAATGCCTCCTCAGGGTGGCGCCGCAAGCCGCTCCGGGCCCTTCGAGGCTTGGTGTAGCGAGTGGTGCGTGGGGCCGGCGTGGCTGGCCTCCGCAATTGCCCCGGCTGACGGGTCGTCTCAGGCCTCTTACGCGGGTACGCCTGCTGCGTAACTAGTGCTGGTTTTCCGGCGCCTGTCCTCCGCGGGCGGGTCCGCTATGCGGGGTACCCGGTGGGTGCCCCTGCCTCTCGCTGGCGTCCGCTGGGCTGCCTTCGTTGCCTGCTCCTGCGGGGACACAGTACACGCCGCAGCCTACCTTTCCGGTTTCCGTGCTCCCGTACGTGGCTTACCCTCCCCAGTCGGCTGGACTGCTGGTGTGGGACAGCCTGGCATGGTCTTTCGACCGGGGCTGTGTTCCCGCCGACTGCCCAGGTGCTGTCGGGGCTTCTTCTGACCCGCTTTCGAACGGGGCAGTTGCGCCGCTGCTGCAGCAGTTTGTCTCCTTTCTGTGAGCCACTCAGGCTGCGCGGTACAGCCTGGTACCGGGCTGGGGCAGGACGGTGACCCCTCCACTACCCTTCGGCTTACTTGCCTGGACTTTGGGTGTCGTCCCCACGCCTTCGCGGCCTGTACCCTCGTAAGTCCAGGCTGGTTGCAAGCAGTCGAAACCTTATGGATCCTGCGGCTATGCCCAGTCGGCTTGGTCTGCGGGGAGGCCCTGGGGTCGCCGCCCAGGTGGCGTCGCGTGGCCTTCCGCCTCCATCCACTCGTTCTGTTGCACCGTCCTCTCAGGACTCTAACCGGCCGCAGACTTCCGATGGTTCGGAGGACAGCGCTGGCGGTTTGGACTCGGGCTCGGAGGAGAGTCCAATGGGTGATACTCCCTTCGCAGCCGTGACGTCCGCGGGCAGCGTTCGAGCAGGAGGAGGTGGATTCTCTAACCGCGTGTCAGCCCCGCTCATGTGCTCGCAGGGCTGCTGAGCGTCTCGGCCTGCCTTGCGCGCCTGAGCGGCGTGCGGATGAGGGACAGCTCAATCTGGCTTCCCTATCCTCCCCCGGAACGTGTCCAGGCGTTGACCCTCCCACAGACGTTGGTCTTCTGTGGAAGCGCTCCTGGGAGGTCACTCAGAAGTCCCTCGTACCCGGTGAAACTTTCGCCAAGTCTTTGAGAACTACCGAGGGAGATTTTAACTCCTTCCTGAGGCATCCAACTATAGACTGACCTTCAGCCAATTTGCCAACCGGCAAGGCGCCCCGCCTGCGTCTCCCCCTTCTGGGGGCCAGTTGAGGCACCTAACCTGGCGGTGACCTCTGGTAGCAGACTAGTGCTTCTTTGGTCCTCGCCCACGACTCAGATCCCTGGGCGAGGGTGGAGCTTTCCCCTCGGAGGCCTCTGATGCCTTGACCGTCCTATCCTCGCTAGTTGACTCGCAAACGAGGCTCAATGTCTCTGGCGGTCGCCTCCGCTTCTGCGCCGCGAGACCGCCTGCTTCACTCTGCTCGCACCCTGAGCTTCGATCTTGCATCGGAGGTCGCGAAGACCAAGCCCGAGTCGCGGGACGTCCTCTTCGGAGGTTAGTTCGGTGACTCACTGCTTGCCTCAGCGAACGCGTTGGAACGGAGCAAGGCCCTCAAGGAGGCTCAGGCGAAGATCTCCTCCGGGAGATTTTCGGGCTAAGAAGAAGAAGAACCCGCGCTCCTCTTCTTCTAGCTGCCGCCAGCAGCGAGTCGACACCGGCCTCACAGCAACCCAAGAGCCCGCAGCCCCGGCTAATTCTTCTCAGAGGTCCACGGGGCCAAGCCGAAGGCAAGGCGCCTGGGAAAGGGGAAGAAGCCTTCGTCCTGATGGGGCACAGCGGCCGTCGGTGTCTCTCCTTTGGAGGGAGCCTCCCACCCTCCGTGGGCGGCCGCTAGTTCTTACGTCGGGACAATGGCCCCAGAACCATTTCTCCGCACCTTGGGTGCTGACGGATGGAAACAGGGGTAATCGAATAGAATTATCCATTCACCGCGAAAACCCCCGTCGACCATTCCATCCGAACCCACCCCCCTTCCGGGGAACGAAAACCAAGTTCTTCTGGCGCGAGGTCTCGGCGCTCTTGGCGAAGAGTGCCCTTTCCCCGGTCGACCCCCCTTCACCGAGGGGTTTTGGTCGACGTTCTTCTTGCTCCCAAGAAGACCGGGCTTGGGGTGTCCCATCCTGGAACTCGAATCCTCTGAATCAGTACATAACAGCCGCAGAAGTTCAGGATGGAAAATCTGGCTCGATCCTGCGCTGTCCTTTGAAGGGGCGCTGTCGTCTTCTTGGATCTGAAAGACGCCTACCCTACAGGTTCCAGTCGCAAAAACAGACGTCCTGGCTCAGATTCCAACCGCGGCCAGTCGTACGAGTGGCCGTGCCTCCCCTTCGGACTACCACCTCTCCCAGGGTCTTCACGATGGTGACCCGGGAGTGGCGCCTTCCTCAAGCGTCAGGGGGGCAACCTCTGATGTACCTGGACGACTGGCTAATCTAACGCGGTCCGTCGCCCCCCCCCCCCTGGCGACGGCCGAGATGGTCAGTCGTACCATTCAGATCGTGCGGAGGCTGGGCTTTATTGTCAATTTCGACAAATCGAGCCTTACACCCTCTCAAGACCTGAGGTATCTGTGTGCTCGGCTGCAACTGCTTCCGGGCATTGCAGAACCGCGCCGAGTGGGTGGATGTCGTTATTCAGACTGAGACAACGTCCATGGCGCTGCTTACGCAGGGCCCCGCTCGGACTGGCTTCGCCTTCTAGCTGATGGCCAGTCTGCTTCGACCTTGTTCCCGTACTGTCACTTCCATATGAGGCTGCTTCAAATGCACCTCGGACGACATACCGGGCCGATCAAGCACCCAGACTCCCGTTTGATCCCCATCAACTCGGGGATCCCGGGAAACCCCTGGCAGGTGGTCTCACCCCGCCCCAACCTGACTGGGGGAATTTCTTTCCCCGCGCATCCAGTCGAAACAGTAATCACGGCGGACGCGTCGAAGTCGGGTTGGGGGGGTTTCACCCTAGACCTCATCGCCTCGGGGCACGGTCCGTACCGATGCTCAGCCCATGTCAATCGCCTCGAATTGTGGGCATAGACGAACTCTAGCTCACTTCGATGCGATGGTGACCAACTCCCTGTCCTGGTACAGACGTACAACTCCACCGTGGTGGCCTACATCAACAGGGGGCGGGTGCCGTGTCCCGGTCCCCTTTCTCGACGCCATGCGTCTCATAGTGTGGTGTCGGGACCGGGCAATCACGATGTCCCGCGGTCACCATTCCAGGGGCTGTCAACTTCCTTGCCGACTATCTGTCACGCTGCAGGATGACGGCCTCGTAATTGATACTGAACCGAGATGTTCTGCGGGAGATCTTCGAGAGATTCTGTTCCTCAGATCGACCTGTTTGCATCGAACCTGAGTCACCAGCTCCCTCTGTACGACCCTGACGCACGACCCGGTGCGTATGCATCAACGCTCTGGCGATAAACTGGACGGGGTTCACGGCCATGCCTTCCCGCCGATTCCTATTCTACATCGTGTAGTTTTGAAAATTGGCCGGGAGGCGTGCCGTGTCTTCCTCATCGCTTCCCTTTTGGCCGAAACCACCTTTGGTTTCGTCCAATCGGTGGATCGCTGGAGGCTCCGCCGCTGCAGTCTACCGACCGTCCGGACCCTAATATCCCTCTCGGACTGAGGGAGGCGCCAGTCTGTCGCGGTAGCACCTTACGTTGACTGCGTGGCCATTATACCAGCAGCGATGCCGAGGATTCTGGCTTTTCGCAGAGGGCTGCCTCGCTCATCAGCGTGAGAAGTAAGTCCACCATGGACGCTTAACGCTAAGCGTCTTGACCCTACTTCCGCTTGGTGTGAGCGACGAGAGGTGTCTCCCGACTCGGCATCTGTAGCCGCGATCGCTGAACTTTCTTTCTCACTGATCCTTTAGATAGCGAACTGAAACTAACTTCGACTGTCGAAACTCAAGTCCGCTATCCTAGCGATCCATAGAGGTTTCGACGACGGATCAATCATTAATGACGATGGATCGATCCATCTCCTTCTAGAGGGGATGTTTACTACACGACCTCTCCGGCCAGTAAGACGGTCCCACCCTGTGACCTTATACTGTTCTTAGACATTTAGTGGAAGCACCCCCGTTCGAACTCAATGCTGACGCATCACTAAAACATGTCACCATTAATACGGTCTTCCTGGTCGCTCTCCTAGCCTCTGGGAGACGTTCTCGGAGATTAAGAACATATTCTCGATGTCAGTCGTCAGAATTCTCTCGGGACATGGTCAAATTGTTCTTTAGGAAGGGCCGGATTTTCTGCAAAGAACGAGTCATCCTCCTTCCGACACTCTACAATTATCTTACTCCGAATTGCATGTCACTCTTCGGTGGGCGGGAAGATCTCCTGTGGTGTCCCGTTTGGGCCCTTGAGTACTATAACGTAAAACTAGTCCGCTCAGGGGCCCGAACGACTCGTTGTTTCTTACAAACACTCTTCCCCCCACAGGGCCGCGTACGAGAAGCGACAAGTGCTAGATGGATTAGCGCGTAATTATGATCCAAAACGCGTGATAGGAGCTTTCAAGCTCGAGCCCATTCAGTCCGAACATCACATCGTCCTGGCTATCACCGCGGAATCAGTATTGCTGAAATCTGCAAAGCTCTGTCGTGGAGGGCTCCCACAAATGCGTTTCGTCGGTGTACTACAGAAACGTAGCAACTCCCCAAGAGAACGTTGCAGAGGGCACTCCTGCATAAAACAACACTAAATTCACTACACCTATACATAAAGTCTCCCATCCCGGTTGCCGACTATGACGCTCGCCCCGGATTATTCCGTTGTCAGGTGAGCATCTATGTCCCCATTTTTATCAGTTATGCCTTTAGGCCCTTAACATATGTTACTTTATGTTAGTGCACGGTCTCGCCTTTGGCGGCATTCTGTTGACTGCTCTGAGATATCATGCTCCACACCACCTGCGACTGAGTGAGTCAGTCTGGTGTTATTGAAAATATTCAACTGTGGGTTAACACGTAACTGTGCACAAGTGATCGACTTCTCGATCAATAACAAAGTTGACGCAATTAATGATATGCGCTGGCCATTTACGTCCAACGAGCCAATTGAAATACGTACGTAAACCAGCATCGACCTCGGTCAAGGATCGTTTTACACACCCAATATAACGGCCGTGTTATCCGGTCTTTGAAGCTATAACTGTCGCGGTGTTTTTATTTTTTGCTTATAATTTATAAGTATTTTCGATGTCCAAACCCCCCTAAATAACCTCATGATAATGCTAAGTTTTCCTTGAAATCAGTGCAAAGATGGGCATGTACAAGTCCAAACAAGTGATTGCTGCTGTTTTGGCGAAAAATAGCTAAACATAGAATAGAAACACTTGACGGCTGAATGTGGCTGTAATAAAATGGCGTTGTGTTTGCTGAAGCTTGAAAATGAAGTAACCCCGTCTTTTTCAAGACCATTCATAGTGACGCCGAAGGAGATTTTAGAGGCAGTGATTTAGCATTTGAACACAAAATCGATATGGATATGATAGATGGCCCCCGTAGGAGCCATACTAAACTAGGCCATCAGTAGTGATGAATATTCGCCGGTCCCACACGAGTCTTCACCTCACTCAGTGCGAGTCATTGATCGTGTACGGTCATGCTGGCACATGACGTTGGCTGAATGGTGCGAAGCGGATACGTGTGTGCAGCAACAAATGAGGTTTTCCAGTTATTTTTTAATTGTATTGGCCGCGTGCAAACTGATAGTGCTTGATTTTTTGCATCAATCAATGTCGGTTTGCTTCATTGCTAGTACAATACAAAACAACAGCATTTCCACCAAGTACCCAGCAGATCAGACACTGTGCAGGCAGCTATGGCACATACTAGTCTACAGTCATTTCCTACTGGGTCAACACCATGTGGGCTGGAAAAAGTTAGGTTTTTCTTTTACTAATGCCTTTATTTTTTTTATATCAGATGTGTTGAAATAGTCCATACCATACAAAAATGTAACCGTATACCGCGTCAAAAAAAATCAACTCAAGTCTATCCATATGCACTTCTTTACAATTGCATAGACATTAATATAACAGATATTACCCCAACCAATACAAAAAAATCCCCAGTT
>JAMKCH010028462.1:0-18171 GCA_023653785.1 Ophioderma brevispina | reverse complement strand
TGCTTTCATTTACTATCTGGGATTACACTGTCAAAATTGCATTTGAATGTTGCGCATTATGCAAATCGTATTGTTTTTTAAATTAGCATAGAAGTACTTTGGCACAAGCGATGATATACCTGTTTACATTAGAATTGATTTTTAGATATATATGATTTTTAAACATTTGTGGAACCAGGTATATCATAGGCATTTGGGCATGCGACGGCCGTGTACCGGAGTGCATTTAAGCGCCGCCGTCTTTTGTGTGAGAATGGCTTTTGGTATGTTAACAATCTGTGTCACACATTGTAGTGCCCAACGTGTCAGTTTGGTTTATGTCGACATCGTGCGCGTATAAGGGTTATTGACATCCTTAGATGCCAACGTTTGCACTACAAGAATAATGGTCAATTCGGCATGCAAACATTTGCAAACATAATAATACGTTTAGTCAGCTTGGATTGTGGCGTAATTCTTTTATTAAAGGCATGTTTTTTGTTTGTTTTGTTCAAAGTGAAATAGGCTTATTTTTGGTCATTCGAGAATACAATTTCTGCCTCGCAGGTTCTTTTAGGTCAAGTTGTTCTAAAATGTAAATTAGGCCCTAGCAAGCTATCTAGTTTAAGCCAACGTGGAACTATTATACTGTTGTGTTGTAAGGAAGTAAAACTACCACCTGGGTATGTGTCCATTATTTTTCCCTGTGAATTTGGCAATAGCAATTTAGCAAGCAGGTTACTACGCCGTCTGCCTATCCTTTGACCATGGGTGCGGGAATCAATCTCCCGGCCTGGACAGGTGTCTTACGGCCATAGTTTGTGGAACCCGGCTGGTTGGATTCAAGAGGCGTAATTAAACTGTATTCTTAATCTGTGAGTATAGAATTATTTTGTATTAAATTTAAAGTAATATTAGGTTGAGTTTGGGTCAGGAAATTGATTGAGTTTATAAATTTTGGAAGTCATGAATTGATTTGCAGCAAGAAGTTGGGTTAAATTGAAATATTACTGTTCTGTAAGGTCCGTGCATATCTCTATGGACCGGAATTTTCTTCCTGATAGGTTTTTGGCATAAAATTTTGGGTAAAATCGAATGGTTTTTACAATTTCTTCTGGCACATGGTATACTTCTTGGTAAAGAAATGTGGCAAGTTTAAAATTGTTTATTTGACGGTAGACTTATGGTATGGTTTTTGGATATTATATCCAGTCTAACCATGTCCTGAGTTTCCGCTGTGGGCGTGTATTTTTCTTTTTCCCCGAATGGGGCTTCACTTTGAAATTGAGTTGCATGTACATCTATATGAGAGGGAACGACTTTGAAGATAAGTTCGCTGCTGCTGATGATAACAAACCTTTCGGGCATCCACCATAATTCAAACAATATCGAACTGTTGTCATTTAACGCCATGAACTTGACTGTCAACACATAACTGACAAACGTTAAAACCATTAGTAAGATCAAGTACAAGCACGTAAATGTATAAACAGTTATATTGTGTGAAAGGTGTTTTATAAGGTACGTTTAAATCCTGATACCTTTATAAATTTTACACGGTGTAAAAGGCGTGCCAGATAGAATGTAGACAAAGTTATAATCAGTTGTGGGTTTCGTGGTGAAGTAGCTATGTAAAATACCCACTTCATAGTTGTAAATCTTTGGAAATGAGCAGCTCGTGATATCTCTAGTTTTTGAAATCTCAATTAAAGCAACCATTTGTAACATTTATTGTATAACTAACGAGTTGAAGTGAATGTAGAATGGAATTAGAATTTTGAATATCCTGAGAACGCTCAGCGGAATAAATTGAGTTTATTTTGAATAGTTTAAAATCAACGCTATGTCTAGAGTACTTTTCCATTATGCGTCTAGTATCTTGGTGAACGTACATAGTTTGTCGTGGGATATTTGGTAAGGTGACATTTGGTCACAAATTTATGGGGGCTCGCTCGCCGCGCTCGTAGTCCGGGAAAGAAAACGTTCACGTTATATTACGGTATGGTTGTGAGATACGTATGACCAAATGGTAGGTTAGTCCAGACTTAGTGAAACAATATTATTATTAGTGTTAACATCTGTATATTTTGTATTCAAAATATTTTGTAACTTTTAAATCCTCAGGCGGCCCCATCGGCTTTGGACGGGACACCCGTTTGTGCATCGTGGTCAAGAGGTGTGGTTCAACTCTCGTCGGACGCCCAGTGGCATCTCACGGTAGGTGTGGATTGTTACAAATTGTAGCAATTCAAGTGTTTGTGTGATTTTGTTGGTGTATATTTTGTCGGGAAATGTACTGCAATACCCTGGATGTCATTTTGATATAAGGGTGGTCTTTTTATGCATTAAATCATGTTACTTTTGTGTGTTTACTAGTTTTATGCATTGCAAAATTGTGTTTACATTGAATTTAAGTTGGGGGTGGTTAAGGTGTTAGAGATTATTGGCGCAATGGGGCCTTACAAACACCTCGGCTATGGAAATTTGAAAGCTAACAGAGGTTTAGGAAAAAATGGGTTTCGAGCCTGATTTGCGAGAAATTTGTCCTTCTAGAGGATAGACAATAAAGAGCGCGATAAGACGAAGAGTTAGAGCAGAATACGCGCGTAGAAAGAACAAGAAGAGAAGCGCAGGCAATGAAGAAAAGCGTAGGCAAGAAGAACGTGAATATGAAAGGAAAAGAAGAAAAGCGCATTGACGAAGAGGGTAAGCGTAGGATGCAAGAACTCGAATTGAGAAGGAAAAGGCATTGTTAGAAGAAAGGCCGTTTAGAGTTAGAACCAAATCAAAGAGAAGAAGAACACTAATGAAGACTTAGAAGAAAAGGCTTTGGAAACTGAATGAGCGCAAACTCGACATGCAGATTAAATAGAAGATGCAAAGGTAAGACAGGCTGAATTGCAAGCAGGTGCCCCTGTGCAGAGTAAACAGTCTTACAAATGTAAGCCTCTCCCTCAAATTACCCCAGTTTTGACGAAAGTAAAGACAATATGGATGTATCATAGTAGGTTTTTGAAGGTTCATGCGAAAGCACAAGTTGGGATCGCGAAATATGGGCTCTCAATTTAGGTACTCTATTGTCAGGCAAAGACTTTTAGCCATCTATGGTCTGAATTCCCGTCTAGCTAATGACTATGACATCTTGAAGAATACTTTACTTAAGCGGTATGAATTTACGGAGAGGGGTTTCGTAACAACTTTAAGGTTGAGACACTATAATTAGTGTTGTAAATTCATGTGTTTGCAATTGATCGTTGAAAGAAGGGGAAATAGTATTTAAATATTGCACTTTTGGTTTGATGCGGACCACTCTTAGGAAGTAAGGACTAGTTGAATCGTGCGAGCAAAAAACAAAGGGTAAAGGTGATACAAAACTTTATTGTATCAGATGGCATTACTATAAGAATTCCATGCAGGCCACCAAATGTTGAATATGTGATAGTTCCGACAGTGGTAGTCCCTAGATACTATAGAGCACTGTACTAAACTAGCTCTGATCATTGCTGGTGGTCACCAAGGAGTAAACAAAGACAAATGACAAGATATGCCAAATTTTTAACTGGCCAGGCTTAGGGGCAGATGTACACCGTTATTGTCAGTCGTTTGCCTTTGCCATAGGACGTGTCTAAGGGTAGGATAACCAAAGTGCCTTTAGGGGATATGCCCCTTATGGTTCCCCTTTGAGAGTAAGACCATATAGTGACCATAGTGGCCCAATAACAGCCACCGATAGAGGCCCTAAATATATACTGTATTAATTAGCCTATGCCACTAGATATTCAGAGGCTACACTCACTCAGCTATAGACGCAGAGGTCGTAGCAGAGCACTACTACCATGTATAGTAGACTGGGTATACCACATTAAGTATTAACTGATATGGAACACAGTTTCATCTCCAATGTGATGAAAGAAGTGAGCAGATTGTTGTCCTGTACCTTCGTTTACGACAACTACCCCGTTACCATGCCATGTGCAATGGCTTAGTAGAACGGTACAATGGCACACTGAGAGTGCATGTTAAAGAAAATGTGCCAAGAACGGCCCCAGAGATTGGGATAGATTCATCATTTCCGTTACTTTTCGCCTACCGCGAAGTGCCACAAGAGAGCACCGGCTTTTCGCCATTCGAGTTATTATTTGGACGAACAGTTAGAGGACCGGTGACCGTTTTGAAGGAATTGTGGACCGGAAAGTGTTCGGAACCGAGAAAAAGAAGCTTTCCTTTCAAGTGTAGATCTGGCAGAAAGGTTGGAAGAAACATGTCATTTGGCCCAAGAAGAACTGAAACGAGTGAAAGTCAAACAACGTACACTCTACAATAGGAAGGCCAGGCCAAAGATCATTGAGGTGGATGACGAAGTTCTTCTCCTCATTCCAACTGATACTAATAAGATCCTTATGCAGTGGAAAGGACCATTCAAAGTAGCACAGTCGGCCCCATGAACTACAGAGTGGATCTTGGACATCGCAGCAGACGTTTATTCAACTTTGCTGAGAAATCTCACCTGCCGAGCAAAACATGGGCCGCTTGTAGTTTTCCCATCGATCATCACGGGGTCGAGCCTTGAACTTGGCACAGTTTCAGTCATCGAAGATGAGGATGACTGGGGCAATGTCGTAGAAAGTCCACATTTCAAAAAGGAAGACCTGCCCTTTCCACCAATGACGTCCAAAAGAAAGTGTAAGGATATCCACATCATCCTGACTTGGACCACTCCACAGCAGATTCCAAGTAAAATGGATATTGGGAAATTTCAAGGATACGTTGACTGATATCCCTGGGAAAACACACGTTGGTAAACAACCATCACCGTTCGGGATGAACGCCAATTAGGTGTCGCCCATATCCAATTCCACATTCGCTAAGGGAAGAAGTCCAAAACGACATCGATAACATTTAAGGATGGGAGTAGTCTCAAAAAGTAACAGCCCTATGCATTAATCTCATTGGTTGCGATCCGCAAGGGAGATGGAACCCTTAGAAATTGTGTGGACACAAGATTACTCGAGCCCAATACCTTGTTCGACGCAGAACCAGTGCCAGACAGATAAATATTCTCACAATTGTCTCAAGATCAGTATTTCACAAAAATCGATTGGAGTAATGGTACTGGCAGATCCCATGGATGAAAATCTAAGATTATCACCACATTTATCACCCACGGAGGACTCATACATTCAACACTATGCCGTTCGGACTTGTAAATTCGTTGCTACTTTTTCTAGAGTATGGGAAGGAATCTTATTACAGGGGTTAAAGAACGAACACCAACTACAATTGAATGATATCCTAATCCACACTGTCGACGGTGAGGAACATCTTGCAAAGTTGATGGAAGTTCTTAAGAGGTTAATACAAGCAAACTTAACAGCTAAACCATCAAAGTGTTTACATCGCCTTCGGAGAGTAAATTTTCTTGGGCATAGAATTGGACAGAGGAGGTACAATTAAGCCCAAACTCGAGTACATTTGAGGCGATTCAGCCAATCCAAGAGCCAATACTAAGACACAACTGATGTCATTCTTGGGGTTTAGCCGATATTTAGGAAGTTCACATATCCCTGATTTCGCATGCTATGGCCTGTCCCTTACTGATTGTAATAGGAAGGTGAACCAAAACAGAATCAGATGGGGAGAGAGTCAGGAAAGGTCGTTCCAGACGTTAAAGACGAAGTTGACAAATTCACCTACTTCACTTGACCTTATCTGAAGAATAATTTGTGCTCAGAATCGGTCCTCTGAAAAGGTATTGGCACATTTTACTCCGAAGCATGGAGGGGAACTATTTCCCATTGCCTATGCTAGCAGAATCTAAGCACAATGCAGCAAGCTTACTCAGTTTTATGGAGAGGAATGCTTAGCAATTGTATGGGCCGTTCAAAAGTTCACTGCATATCTCTATGGAACAGAGTTTTAATACAGACAGACTCATCAACCTCTGCCCTTTCATGAAGATCTTAGATTGCAACAGTTTGATTATGCTTTTGGGCTTTTGACACCTTCACCCTACCGATACCTGGCTCTAAGTTATCAAAGGGACTCAAAATGTAGGTGCCGACTTCATGAGTAGGACTACGGCAGAGCGTCAAGTGAACGTAGAATCTTCTATTTTATATGCTCATGTATATACGCTTCAGAAAACAAAGGTATTTTGCATATCTACTTAACTTTGTGGTCAAGCAAGGTGCTCGGTATGTCCTGACTGTTGAAGTGTATTTTCAATGAATTATCAAATGTAGGTGATAATTACATTAGGCCTTTTATTGGCCTAGGCAGTATTATTGGTATTGCTTTGTTTATAAATCAAGGGTAAATGTATTGCTACATTGATTTCAACGGGAGTAATTTGGTTACTTAGAATTGATTTTATTATATATAGTTTAAACATTTGTTGGAACGCAGGTAATCATAGGTATTTGGCATGCGACGGCCGTGTTAATCAGAGTGCATATATGCCCGCCGTCTTTTTATGAGAATTGGCTTTTGGTATGTTAACATCTGTGCACATGTAGTTTGCCCAGACGGTCAGTTTGTTATGCCGACATCTGCGCGTATAATGGGTATTGACAGGCTTAGATCCAACGTTTACACTACAATAGAATAGATGGTCAATTCGGCATGCAACATTTGCAAACCTATAGAACGTTTTCGCAAGCTTTGGATTGGCGTAATTCTTTTTAATTTAAAGGCATGTTTTGTTTTGTTTTTTTTCAACGCGAATGGCGTATTTTGGTCTTCGAGAATACAATTTCTTTTTCTGTCCTCGCAGGTCCTTTTGGTCAAGTGGTCTAAAATGTAGAATTAGGCAAGCTAG
Organism: Ophioderma brevispina; assembly: GCA_023653785.1. Classification (NCBI taxonomy): domain Eukaryota; kingdom Metazoa; phylum Echinodermata; class Ophiuroidea; order Amphilepidida; family Ophiodermatidae; genus Ophioderma; species Ophioderma brevispina. Next base: position 11,375 of record JAMKCH010028462.1, on the reverse strand, counting down.
ATTTTTAGCCAACGTGGAAACTATTAGACTGTTTTGTTGTAAGGAGTAAACTACAAACCTGGGTAGTGTGCAGTATTTTTCCTGTTGATGTCAATAGCAACTTAGCAACTTGGTTACTAACGGCGTCCTTGCCCATCCGTTTGACCATGGTGCGGGAATACAATCATCATCCCTGCCTGGACTGGTTCTTAACGGCCAGAGTTTGTTGGACCGCTGTTGGAGTCAAGAGGCTTAAACTGTAGTCTGACTCTGGGAATATCGACTTCTTTTGTATTTAACAGTATATTGGTTGAGTTTGGTCGGGGAAATTGAGTATACATTTTGGAAGTCATGATTGATTTGCACGCAAAAGTTGGGTTAACAGTTGAAAGCTTCCGTTCCGTAAGGTCCGTGCATATCTATATTGGAAACGTAATTTCTTCTATTTCTTTCCTGATATGTTTTTGCATAAACTTGGTAAAATAGAATGGATTTTTAAAATGTTTCTGGAACATTGTAGAAATTCTTTGTAAAGAAATGTGCAAGTTAAATGTTTATTTGCGTAGACTTATGGTATGGTTTTTTGGATATTTATATTCCCGATTCTAGTCATGGCCTGAGTTGTCGCTGGGCGTGTATTTCGTTTTCCGAATGGGGCTTCACTTTGAGTTGCATGTACAATCTATATGAGGGGACGACTTTGAAGATACGCAGTTTCGCTGCTGCTGATGATTTAACAACACTTTTCGGGCATCCACCATAATCAACAATAGTGAACTGTTGTCACTTATGGCCATGACCTTGACTGTCAACCTAAGTTGGCTGACGAACATTAAACCTTATAAGATCAAGTGTCAAGCACGTAAATGTATAACAGTTATATTGTTTGAAGGGTCTTTTTATACGGTACGTTTCAATCTCAGTACCGTTATCATCTTACATGATGCAAAAGGCGTGTCTGAAATGATAATTTTCTAATCATTGTGGGTTTCGTTGTGAAAGCCGCTATGTAAAATACCCACTTTTAGTTTGGAAATCTTTGGAAATGAGCAGCTCGTGATATCTCTAGTTTTCCGAAATCCAATTAAACACCATTTGTAAAATATTTAATTACAATAATACCGAGTTGAAGTGAATGTAGATTGGAATTAGAATTTTGAATATCCCTGAGAAACGCTCAGTGGCAAAAATGGAATTATTTGAATAGTTTTAAAATCACCTATGTCCTGGATTACTTTTCATATGCGTCTAGTATCGTGGGTGACGTACATATTGTTTGTCATGGTATATTTTGGTAAGGTGACATCTGGTCACAATACCCTAGCTCTGCAATTGGAAGGCGATTTTTTTTTTTGCCAAAACAGAAATTGAACAATTAAGAGTACACATCTTTTCTAAATTGCTTTGAGGTCTTAACATAACCTTGATACTAAAAATCAGTCTCATAAAATTCACTGCGTCTCGTGTACAGAATGATTCACACTCTGAGGCTGGAGAATCTGCAATGCTAAACCTGTGGATGTCATGTGTCTGTAGCCCAGTGAGGTTTCTGGGTGCTGTTTTCATTCAAATGCTGTCCCTGCTTGCAGCTCTGTAATATTTGCAACCACGTAAGCTTCAAACAGAAAGCGTGATGATGAATGTGAAATTGGGGAACGGGGATCGGGCAGCTTTCCACAATTCGATACATCACTGGAGTCCCTGCTTTCCATCATGTGTGACATTTACTCTCCATTTTGTAACTCATTGCTCTTCTTGCTATAGGAGGCTGAAGAAAACTGCTGATTTTTTCCTTCAATGTGAGGTAATCTCATTGACAGAAAAAGTGCCACAGAGTTGAGAGTTTTATCATTAATCCCTGTGATATATGTTAAGTTGCACATATTTCTTGTAGAAACTTCTTGAATTTTTTTGTTCCTCCTTTACTGTTTAGTTTTTTGCATACTACTGCCCACATCTTGTTGTAGACCCGAGGGGCTGCAACCCGGAGATGTGGGACATATTCTAGGACAGATTTGCCTTTACCTTTCAAATAAATCCAAAGTCATTTTGAACCCTATATGAAGTCTATGGCCACTAACAAGTCCCACGTTGGATAAAATTTTGCTTGCGTTTTTGGGGGAAGAAGAGGGTGGCTACATAAATACAAATGCTTGTTAAAACACTGTAACAACCGTAATTGCAACCTTGTATAGACAATTGCTTCAATTCAAGTGAGACTTGTGGAATGATGCACAAAATAGAAATGATGCGATAACACAGCCTACCTTGAAATCTGGAGAATAGTTAGTTGGCTTACTCAGATGCTTTACTTCACTTATGCTGATTTCCCACCATACTAGCTTGTCTGCTGTCGCAGTGTCGCACGACCAATTAATTTGTTGCAACAGCGCAATCGTAGTTTAACACGTGACCATAAAACTTGTCATGTCGCCACGACAGGCTGCGACCATGCTACGACAAGCCGATAAATCTATTAGTTTGTCGGCTGCTCCCTGCGACAGACAGCGAAGAGGTGACTTGAACTCAACTTTTCTGCGACACCACCCGATGCCGTAAAAAAACTGACCATGAAAATGCACGAAGTATTTACATATTTGTTAAACTCCTCGGCGGCAGCGATGGGACATCGATAAAAATGATTCATTTTTGGGATTTTGTGGTGAGCTATTCCAACGTAAACACATGGCGCCTATGATGTTAAGCCGTCGCCGCAAAACGACGAAAAAAGTATGAAATACTCACGACACTGTCGCAGCGACACGCGACCGCACTTTTTGTCGCGGCGACAAAAAACAGCAATACGCACAACACGACACCTTGTGGGTTTTGCGACCTGCGCCCCACACAAAAGTTGACGCCAGCATTACACCCAGAAGGTTTTTGAACAAATCCCATAGTGCATTACAATCTCCCTATATTTGTACGATACAAACACCATTTCAGTAACTAGGGAATAAAAAACTTGTTAAAGAGTTTTAAAGCGAAATGACAGGCTAATATAATTTACACTTCAGCATATTATAAATTCCAATTTTTGTTTCAAATAATGTCCTTTTCAGTCAGAAAAATGAACACTATACTATTGAAACAAGTAAACGTTTATAAAATCTTCCGTATGATTGCAGTCATTTTGATCGCCCACGAGAAAATAAGAAACCCTGATGTTGTATAGTACATAGCGTGGCTTGAAATAACGTACCAGTGGAATAAAACAACAAAACCTTTTCAGCTATATTCTGTTGTTAATCCGCCCCTGTTTTTTAATCGATTTTACTGCTGTTCTACTGGACACACTATATAACCGGATTTTCTGTAGCTCAGGAGTACCCTAAACATTCCTTAGACACCTGTTTATGTCTATTGACTTCTCAGTGCATACAACGTCAACCAATGCCGACAACGTCACCAATGCAGACCTGGCGGCCTCCATGGGCAACATTTATTAGTTTATTCGCAATATGGCACTCTATATTGCGGTAGATATTATTTCTTCAGACTGCAAAACACTTTGTAAAACATACTTAATTACAAATTAGGCCTGTTATACCACTTTAAGGACCACAAAACATTTCATGACAAGAAATTCCTTAAAGTAATTCCTTTTATACTTATACTAACATAATATACGCTATAAACCAATTATTGAACACATATTGATTGGTTCATGAGAAAACGGATTAATACTAACCATAGAACGAATTAAAAGCATTTTATCTGACCATGGCGCTATTTAAAATTCCGCTACTGTATAATGGGATAGTTATTTGTGTTATGCGATACAGACAGCGCAGTAGCGTCATGCCATCTTCACACATGAGCTTTCATAATGTGTATGTCCTATGGCATGTATGACCTAAACTGCCGGTCCCGATCCAGACACGTTATAAACTAGCGCGAATTTGTAAATAGCACATGGTCAGACTATGGTTTTAATTCATTGTAGGGTTGAATAATGCCTTTTCTATGAACCACTCGATCTGTGGTCAATATTATTTTTATAGTGTATATTGTTAATTTATTTCTGGTACGGGTTCTCCTTTAGTCTCTAGTGCTTGGTGGGCGAAAATGAGTGTAAAGTCAAGGGTTTAAATGTGTTTTGAATAGGATTTTTTGACATCAAATGACCTTATTGAGGTGATATTTTCCCCAAACTGGTGCATTTTGGGATGGACTGAATACAACAGACATCGCCCTCTGCATGAGCAATTTGTCAGTATGCTCAATAACTTCACAATCTATCAGGTCAACAAGGCGGCTGGGTAGTTCCATCCGGGCCGTGGAAAAAATTGACTTGACGCGCCATGATCGTATGAAAATACTAAATGATCATGTATTAATAAACGAAACAAGCAAAATACAAAACAAAACAACTACAATAAACTTTTGTTTTGATCGAACATTCCCAATTTAAAAAGTATTACCACCCGCGGCACTGCCATCTCGGAGGGGTAACGCTTAAGGTGGAGGTAGGCTGCAGAGTTTTCTTCTTCTTCCAATTGGATATAAAATATAGAAATATACCTGTTATCAATTGCTGGAAGACCTGGCCAGATCCTTCTCAATCGCCCTTGTTGATATATCGACTTGAATCAAGTTCTTTTTCCAGGGAGTCCATGTGGTTTTGAACAGCTTAGAAAGAATAGTGGACCCAACTGACATGGTCTTTTGCGCACGGTCATGAAGCAAAATTCCTGACCTCTACCCGACTTTTCATGGACTTAACCAAGGCTTTCGATTCGGTCGCCGTTGAGGCCTTTGAAAATCAGCCAAGTTGTGGAAATTCTCTCACTGTCTTCCAGTCTCACGATTATATGATGGCGAGTGTTCAGTATCTTGAGTCTTCTGACCAGTCCCAGTACTAATGGAGTAAAGCCAGGATTCTTCTAGCATCAGTCCGTTTTCAGGCATCAGGTTTAGTGTCATGCTTCAAGATGCTTCTGCAACGGATGTCCTGGATATATACAACTACGTTATGAGGCAACTGTTCAATCTCTGAGAACGGGCTTCAGATAAACAAAGTAGGCAAAGAATTTGGCCCGTGACTTTTCTGTGTTTGCTGATGAACTGTGCCCGATATCTGCTGGCACACCTAGTATAGTGCGAAACAGTCTGACAACTTTGGTTTAACCATCAGCACAGCACCAAAAACTAAGTCTGTACAACCGGCTCCTGGGAAGCCATATGGTGAAACCATTATCATTGTTAATGACACACAACACTAATGCATGTTTAATTAACCCTTCTACCTAGGAGTTAGCTTTGGACCCGGCACTCTCTCTCCTGTATACTACCCACATGATGAAGACGAAGAGTAAAGTATTCACGCAATAACTCTGAACACACTAATGGCACAAGATGCGCGCCCACATACCCAAAGACGTCACTTTTCCCCGTGCTACTCCTGTTGCAGAGTATGCGTTGCCCTTTATGGGAAAGAGCAACCCATGCCAAGAAGCTTGATTCGATCTTAATGCCTCCTGCCGGCTTATCACATGATGCCTCCTTCCAACACAACGGAGAACTTTAACATCCTAACAGGAATGCTCCACCAGACATCCGTCCGTGCGTGCGAGCATGCAAGGCGTGGCTGCCATGAGTCTCTAATGTGAAGAACCCTATGTCTGGACAGATGTCCTGCTGCCAACCCGCCTTAAATTAAACATTTCCAGAGAGAGTTTTCTTTCTTAAGCAAAGTCAACCTCTTGATAAAGTCTCTTAGGAGCTGAAGAGAGTCGCCTTGTGGAAAGAAAACTTGCCATCAACCAAGTAACATCTATTGTATTGAAGCCTTGGGTGGTGAGCATCTCCCCTGGAGCTGACTCCTTATGGGCTGCATGGCGACTGCCTAACATTGAGAACAGAACTGGCCGATCTAAAGGTTTCCTTGCGGGGGTGGGGCTGCCTTGAATCAGAATCAGTACCTACCTTTTGTTTGTGGAACAGAGTCACAGACAATGGAACATCTCCTGGCCTTCCCACTGCTGGAGCAACAGTACCATGTAGGAACCTTGCGGAATTCGGTGAGGCAGCCGGAACTTGTACCCATCTCTGGTGGGATCATTGAGAAGCACAGAGTTTGGACATGATAAGAAGAAGTAGTTGACAAGTTCACATACTTGGGGAGCACGTTGTCCCTGTGATATTTTATTAATGATGAAATCAACACGTTGGCCGTCTGCAGGTAAGTTCTGGGAATGCCATGAACCAATTGGACTCCAACCTAATATCTACCAGGCTTTGTTACAGCCATCCTTCCTTTCTAGTTGTGAAATCTTTCGACAAGTGTACCAACGACAATGGTAGAAATTATATCACTTCTATCCTGTCCTGTCTGATAAAGATACTGAATTCAAGTGACAGGACAAATTCCCAGATACGGAAGTGTGCTTACTACTCGTGATGGTATGGTGCCAAGTGTATCAGTGGCGTATCTTGGTAAATTTCCCCTCAGGTTTCAAAAGGGCCGAATTTTTCCCGTCAGAAAAACGACTGTATATTTTCATTGTTAGCAGTGAATTTTGCAATTTTTTTTCCCCGCCTGTTACGCCCTGCCAAGTTCTACAACATAATCACCATCTTTAAGAATTCACAGCTTAGATAGGCTGGTCATGTGATCAGAAGTGCCTCACTAAAAAGTTTCCCCAAGAAAATCTTTTATGTGAACTGAAGAACTAGTGAATCGCTCCGTGGTGGGCAGAGAAGCATTTTAGATACTCAATGCGTCGCACAAAAGCTTCAATATATAACCGTGAAACGTTGTGGAAACCTACCCAAGATCGCCACATGGCGCAGCCTTGTCAAGATGATGCTGAAACATCAGAATCTCAGAGAATCAGCAAGACTGAGGCTAAAAAGCAAAAGCGCAAGTCCAGAATCAACTCCAAAAGAGAAACTACCGGACGCATGGATGATGTGTTTTTGATTTGTTGATGAACTACTCTATAACGTGTTTTGATCCCTATGTTTGTTTTTGTACTCGTTGCTTTTTAGAAAATTGCGAGATAGCCGGGCCCCCTTTTTGTCTACCCGGCCGTCCATCTCTGCGGGGGGCCCTGCTTAGTATTATGTATGTGTAGTGGTGGCAATGACGTTGGAGACTTCAGAGTAATAAGAGCATGAAGACAAATATTTCTCCGGGACCTTTTATCAATAAACTAATTGAACATTAATTATAATTATGGGTCCATCAAGACAATAGCAATCAGAGAGACCAATAATCAGTAATTGAAAAGAGGCACATTGAATCTGACGGAGAAATTAAATGTACCATACATTTGGATTGTTGAAAGGTTCCTCCCAGCTAACACGAACGTTTCTGGAAACGTTTCCAGTAGGGTTCTACTTTGGTTCCGTCTTTAGAAACGAAAATATAAACAAACGTTTTGAAAACTGTGACTGCACCTTCGTATTACACAAATTGGTTACTCAAAAATTTTGTTTGTGAAACGGATTTACGACCTTTAATAATCACCAAAAATTGGAAATCTCATTAAGAGACGAAACAACGACTTTCGCAGAACGTTTCATTAGCACCAACTGACAACCAACTTGACGATACGAAACCGCAACGTTCCGAGAACGTTTCAATGTAACCGCCGGGGAACGGTTTTTCAAACAAAATGCATTTCTGAGTGATGGTGTGTTTTTGTCACAGCAAAAATAGAAATAATAATAAAATAAGAATAACAATAATAATATAATAACAATAAAAATGTTACAAGCAATAATATAATATGATCGCATAGATTATAAGGATAATATATGCTCACTCATTCATCATCTCGATCACCTTATCGGGTTCTACTAAATGGGATCCACCATCAACAATTATCCATGTTTTTATTTCATATACAAAAAGTCAATTCATTTATTTTAGAAGTTCATATGAATTTCAATCAGTCAAAGCTGCTAATTCCGGACAAATGCCTACTATGAACGCACCCTGTGTCTCTACCAACCACGACAGGAATCTGACCCCCTCGTGGTAACAAGTTAGGTCAAATGATTTTCAAACAAGTAGACAAAGCTACTCGATACAGAACGGTCAGACATCAACCGATTTGGGTTTGGCTCTGTTTTAATTTTGCGCTCTTGTTAGAAGACGTATTCTATACGACTATTTCGCACAGTGACATTAGAAATACGTACTTCTTGGATCCACCGGACTACTTTAAGGGCTGCATATCCCTTGATACCACCGCAATTTTAAGATAACAACCACAAGGTTCGCTAAAATTGTACCGTGCGCCGTGTAGACATGCCTCCCTTTCTGTACGTATTTCCCATGTGACCAGCCTTGGACTGGGGTTTAGACACCCTCGTATCACCATTCTTAACGGACACGCTACAGCTGCTTAAATAAGGAATAGGATAGTATTTTAACTACAGGTAGGTGAGGCCTATAGCAAGTGTTTCTACTTACTTCAATACAATTCAAGAAAGACCCACCACCCGCTGCACAGCAAAACATTCAAAATATCGCTATTTTCAACACAAGTCATAATAATGCCTATGAAAACACCACATACGTACGTGTTCCTTGCTGATCAAAACACCTTCCAACATTTCACTACTCGATATTATAACACTAGCAAGCATCAAACTTCTTATTTAGGCATATCTTTGCACGCTAATCCAGGCATGGAGTTTAAATAAAATATTTCGATATCGATTTTTTTGGAAAACACTTATATTTAACAATACCAAATCCATGGACAATAAATCTGTTCAAACGTATCATATGCGTTACGGAACTTACCACGTTCTTGCTTACATTACCAAGGTTCGGCAACCCGAAAAAATAGTGCTATAGCAAAGTTAAGAAACGTTTGTAAAACGTTTTCCAAGGTTCGTCAACAGAAAAATTATGATTAGCACGTTACAGAACGTTGTAGAAACGTTTCAAACGTTTCCTCAACTTTCCTCCTCTCAACGTTGTCACAAACTAATGTCGTGTCCCACCAGGTTTCGGAACGTTTAATTAACGGTCCAAGACCGTTTTTAAATACGTTTTTTGTAAAACTTCTAGAACGTAACAAAGTTTCTACATGTTTACGTACCCAAGAACGTTTTCATTGAAACGTTTCCGTAACCAAAATTGAAAACGTGTTTTGAACAACATTTCTGGAAACTTTGTAAATTGTTTAGCTGGTTGGCCACAAAACTTGCATGATGTTACTGAGATGGGTTGAAGGTTGTTAAAACTTTTTCCTCTCGAGGGGATTTCGTCAAGCATCCTTCCTCCTGTCCACATACCTTCGTAACGTTGATGAGATAATAGTTCAATCCAAAATGTTCCAATTGTTAGCCCGCGCAGGTGGTAAGATGATGGGAGTTGGAAGGGAAAGGAGAATAGAAAAGGGAGGTTATCTTAGAGGGAAGGTCCCTCCCCTTACATTATGGGTACAGTGTACACAGTTCCTTTGGTCCTAATGAACCACACACTCAAAAAAGTTGCCTTGCCAACCCAACACTTAATTTTACTTTTAATTAAACCACTGCCCTCCTATAGGCTTATAAATACCATATAAAAATTTATGTTTTTTTTTCTATATCCTTTATTTTCTTTTCTCTTTCTGTTTTTCTTTCCTTCTCTTTGTACTTAACCGGCCCAAAGTGGCCTATTCCATCCAAGCGGCCCATGTGGAAAATTCCACACCAGGTCTATGTGGTCAGTCCGCCTATATGCAGGTCAATGTTTACACCATTATTGGCATACCTGGGGTTAACACCCCAAGGACCAAATAGTTTTAGTAGGCACCTATATGTTACATGGTTATCAGGCGCATAGCCAGCCTGTGATTACAAGGGGCATCATTTCCCCGGTAGGTGCAACAAATGTCGATCACAGGCAAAAATTTCCTTGGTCGCAGAGCAAAAGAGGTTGGATCTCATCGTTCATTTCCCGATTTGTGCCCCATTCCATGTCCATTAATTCCCTATATGGGCTTAGCAATAAATCCCATCTTCCCTTCCTAATTTTGAGCGGACAAGATAGCTATCATCAGGTAAGCGCTCGACTCCAGTGTATGTTCATCCATGCGGATAGGCGTGCGTTCGAGCCCTGGTGAGATTCAGTATCTTGTAATTTCCCTGGACAAGAAATTAACAGCTTGGTTGTCCCGAGTTACCCATGTGATATTTGGGAAGCTGATCCGGCTGCGGTGGTTATCTCGATGTATGTTGCTGATTAAGGGAAAGCGCTGATCCATCCCGATCTGCTGCATCCCTGAAATGATGCTAAAGGTTTTATTGGTATGTTGGGCACAGTGATCAGCGACCATTGTGAAAGCGCTTAGCGGCCAATAGGCATAAGGCGCTATTATAAATCTCTGCTATTATTATTATTATATTAGTATAATTAAGCAACACACTAATTTTTTCCCTGATGGATGCACCAGTATTTTGTGGCAATTGTTTACTGTTCCTTTCAGGTGAGTATTGTATAGCACCAGTCAAGTGGGAAGTCAGATTTGGATGGGATCTTATGATTGGCAATATGTTACTGTGGATGGGAACCGGGGGTAAATGGTACACTTTCTTATAAAATGACAGTGTAACATATGAGAAATTAACACAGCATACTACATGGCTAGCTTTTTACACACAACCAAAAATATGCTGAAATCCCCATTTTTCACCTTGACGGTATCAACCCTGCAGCATTATATTTTGTGTCAATTTGTTCTATAGTAACAGAAACATCAAGTTCCAAGTGGAACATGCATGCTGAATGGTGTGAAATAATAAGAGAGTGGGAATCAGCAAACTTTTACTGTTGAAAGACTGCTCATTCTTCTGCCATCTTACCGGGCAAATATACTGAAGAAATGCAAAGTAGTCTTCAATTGACTGATGTGTGTAGGTCTAGGCACGGGTGTATCATATATGATACCAAATCCATGTTCATGACTGATTGCAAGTACTAGCAAAACCAAAAGTTTAAATCCGGTTTTGTCATGCTAACAGGGTGGCGGGATTAACCTCACATTCATAGCAATACTGAGATTTATTGGAACAAGAGATAATGAACGGATGCCCATTCTGTTATCCATGTAATGGTTACCAGGACACCAGTAACAAAAGGTCTCAAAGAAAACCTGATCTGACCAAAATTATCGCAAAATAGATAATCAATATTTAATATGACGTTTTTGATAACTAAAGGTTTGAGTTTGGTGGGTATTTGAAATAACATGTTCACGTGGAACGGTATTTGTCTGAATAGCCTAAACACAGTTTTCGGTGGGCTAATGGTTGGACATTTTGCAACATGCCACAAACAACTTCTAAAAAAATTATACCTTCAAGTGTTTTTAGCGAAGAAATTTGTCAAATTTAAATCTAGTCTTGCCATTTTGAAGATGTGCAAAATGACACTCAGACAATCAAAA
>JAMKCH010028461.1:0-17475 GCA_023653785.1 Ophioderma brevispina | reverse complement strand
AATCAGAACCCCCCCCCCATTTCCAGGCTTTGTTAGCCGAATTTTGCATCTCACACAGACTGAAATCACTCTCCGTCACTCGGACCCAGTGTCACTGCCAGCACAACAGTCAACGTTACGGTGTCATTTCTTCCCACGGTACGCTTAAACTAGTATGGCCGTGAAAACACAGACCATATTTTAATTACAAGTGAAAATATTTGTGTAGTTCCAATGATATTGCATGGGAAAACCATATTGGAGGTGTCGAATTTTGCACCACACACCGAATCGGCTATCACCGAATATCAGAACGTTATTATATTTCAAAGAATGATATTTAAGTAAAATAGTACTTTACAAAAGTCCTGGATCAGTCAAAGAAGTTATCAAAACGAAAGATGTTGAACGTGTGTCTTGTCTATGATCTCTATATAGACAGTTCGATTATAACTCTATGCAAGACATTCGGGTAGAATACGAAATTCCACTTGACATCACAATGCGTGCGTTAAAGACCCATCGATCTCGGATACACGAAGCAGTGCGTGCATTATACAGTATGCGCTTCTATCTAGTTGTGACATTCTGGGGATCTAACAGACACTACTGTTTTTAAACCGATCTGACATATCAGGGAATGAAGAATACGAAAAATTCAAGTCCGAAAATTGGCAAGAATTTGGTGAAAAAATTACGTTTATGGGAAAATGCGAAATAAGTTTAAAGTCTGGCAAATAATTAAATTTTACGCGGTAACGATGCGAACGTGGGTGGTAAATAGGAAACTCACTTAATTGGGAAGCCTAACAAGGCGGTAAAGCCTCCCACCATGCTTCTCAGTCTGTCAACTTAGTCTTATTTCGCCAACGCACACATCCTCTTTGTTTTTCCAAACAGATTATATAATAACAATTTTTTGACAGTGGAATCGAACCCACAACCTGAGCCTGTGACAGACTCCTGAATATTATATTATTTTCTGTATTATATTAATTAAATCATGTTAAATTGAATCATATAAATATGATTGAGGAGAACTGGAAATATGAAACTTGATGTGTGGGCAATAAGCATGACTTCTGATTGACCTAGTTCTAAATGGACTAGTGGTGAAACAGCTGAAGAACATGTCAGAAGAAGTCCGCCGTCTAGAGGACAATAGTGTCTTATCATCGTCATCCTAAGAACTATACAGAGGTTCTTAGTTTACCTAGAGGAAGCAAGATTCCACACCTGTTGATGAACATAGACTTTGTGTAATTGTTGTCAAAACACTTCGAGGCAGGATGCTGGAAGGATGTGGCCTCCTTTAAAAATGTTTCAGCGACTGAAAAGATGACGAAACGATTGTATTGTCTTCGCAGGTTTGTTGCATCATGGGAAATTTTTGCTAAGGACAAATTGTGTTGCAAGTTATGTTCGGTGCCAGTTGTCAAGGGATTTCATCGAGTGTAGACATCTCAAACAGAAGGGTGGAGAACTTTGCATAACATTTGATTTATTAAAAATCAATGTTTTATAATTCTGAAAAGTTGAGAATCGTCAGCAAATTGGGTGGCCTTTGAAAAACTAAAGGTTAACAGAAAATTCCAGCAGGACATTGCTTTGTACCAGGAATTACCTTTAATGCACGGAGTACCTGTATGGACATATGCCTTATACCATCAAGCTGCAGTCTACTTGCCAGTGTTTCTCCAAGTCTCCGAGTTTATAAATTAATCGCCGGTTAGACCAAAAGGACTTTTGACGATTTCGCGACACTAGTTGAACTGACCAGGCAAGAATTGGGTCGCCAAGATTTATGTGGACATGATTCTACAAGAGACTGGGGCGCACCCAACACGAACTGTTGTATGATTTATATGAGGTTGTGTGTGTATTTGATTTTTAACTAGGTAAGACGTATAGATAATTAATTTTGTGCATTGTGGATTGTGTATATTGCGTGATTTAATTATGTATTAAATCCTACTTTGAATTTACATCTAGGTCAAGTCAATCTCTTCAAAATCGTCATTGTGAATTTTGTTTTAGAAACCACGGGAGGTTACTGTTCTGACCTTGAGTACGTCTCGTACAGAAAATTGGGGGCTCGTTGCTGGGAAACAACATTTGTTATAGAGAAGAAAATTTTTTATAAACAAATTGTTTTGAAAAAATTCTGTCTTGTCCAAATTTTGTTGTTTAAATCGTGCAAATTACATATTATACAGTAACTGGATCACAATGGCATTTAATGATCAAGAGTTTGTGAAGAAGCCTGATGGATGTGTTCGACCAATTGAGAAAGGTAGATCTTTTGCAAATTCAAACTTAATTGGAGCAGGTGGCAATCAATAATGAGGAAACAACATATCAAGAACTTGATAATCCAAACATGGGTAGATGAAGAAGTTTGGGATCAATCTATTCTGGAAAAAGTTATCCAGTTGAAGATGAAAGTTAGCTTTTTTTTCTTTTTTTTTTTTTTTTACAAATAGATAAAAAGGAAGATTAAAGAGAGAAAGAAGAGAGACTAGAGATAAGAAAACAATCACACGAAGGGAAAGAATTTAAAAGGAAAAGTTCCCATCTCAAGAAAGAGAAAAAGCGGACAAAGAAAATAGGAAACTCAAAAGATACAAGCTGAGGTTTAGACAGGAAAGAAATAGAAATGCAGAAAGCAATTGAAACTAAGAAATTAGAGTTGCAAAAAAGAAAAGAGTGAAGCTTCTACTGTGTCTAGTTTGATGTAGCCCGTCACATTAGGCTTGTACCTAAATTTAGGAAAGTGAAGTGGATAAATATTTCAGGCACTTCGAGAAAATTGCCACAAAAATTTAAAATGGCCAAAACCAAGTGGGACTTGGTTACTACAGAGTGTTCTCGTAGGCAAAGACAGTGAGGGAATACTCTTCCATGGCTATTGAGGCAAGTGGATTAGGATCAAGTTAAACAGGCATAATGACAGCCTATGAGGCTAGTACCTGAGGTTAAGACAGAAATTCAGGGTACCAAAAAGACACAAACAGACACATGTGGAATTGCACGCATCTAAGAACAAGTTGCTTGATCGTGGTGATGCTACGGGTTGGAAAGAAGATTAAGAGTTTGAGCCAATTGATTTTGAAGGAATTTATACAATGTGTACATGCTGATGTCAAGACTCACCTTGATGAGACTAGAAAAATTGAAACAATAGGAGAAAGCAGCAACAATCGCAGATGATTATGCAATCACGCATAAATTGACTCTATTCCTCGGCCAAAGTAAATTCCACAGAAAACCGTGGCAGAATAAGCCATCCCTCCACCTACGTACAGTGTGGAAAAACCAAAATCAGATACTAGTACCAAAACTAGAGAAAAATCTGAATCAAGTTCAGGGAGGGCCTCCAAGTATGACAATCATACCAACTGCACTTATTGCAAAAAGAAAGGGCACCTTGTTTCACAGGTTGGAAACTTCATGGTAAACCTAATGCATGCATTAGTACCAGAAAGGCCTACCAAATTAAAGGCCCAACAACATGTCAAAACAAGTGGGAAAAGTGAGTGAAGAATTCAAACTTTTTACATTACCAGGACATGTCTCACTCCACCGATGATGAACTAAACCCACAACCATTACTATCAGAGTGACACAGGTTTGCACTCAAATTTAATTTCTGGAAGATGCACGACCCTTTTCAGTAAAATTTCCAACACAGACTGATGTATGATGAAAGGGGTGGGGATGGAGTTGTCAAAAAGGCCACTCCACCAAATAACTTGAAATCAGACCTAGTTCTGGAACAGTCACTGTAGGGGTTAGGCCTAAATTGCCAATCACCGGTGTGTCCATGCTACGGGGAAATGATTTAGCGGGAGTAAAGTAATACCAGATCCAAGTGGCCACTAAGCCTGTGTCAAAGATGAATGAAGAGGAAAAGCATTTTTCCTGCTTGTGCCGTTACAAGGGCATGAGTAACCACAAATCCACAAGAAGAGATAACAGAGTGGGTGAAAACCACAGACAAACAAAACACCAAAGAAACCAAAAGAAAGAAATGAAATCTTCTAGATTGGATGATACATTTTTTCAAGTCGTGATGACGTTCAATATTAGGTGAAGTTAGAGTTGTAATTATGACCCGATAACAACAAACAAGTTGATCGAGGAGCAGCGGAAAGATCCAAAACTCACTGAATTTATTGAAAGGTCATTGCCCAAACAGGAAGCCCAAAAAAGTTCCTGTTGTGCTTTTTCGAAGAAAGTGGCATTTTGATGAGAAAGTATAGACCTCCAGATGTTTCTGCTGAAGATGACTGGAGAATTGTACATCAAATAGTTGTACCTCAAATTAATCAGAAAGAGGTAATCAGTCTTGCACATGATAAACCCAATGGCTGGACACTTGGGATTAGTAAGGACTCATGATAGAATTTTGAATCATTTATGGGGGCCACACTTCAGGAAAGATGTAACTGAATATTGCAAATCATGTCAACATGACAGGTGGTAGGCAAGCCAAAATCAAGAAATCCCACCAGCTCCACTGAAACAAGTCCAGCATTTGAGGAGCCATTCTGTAGAATTATTATTGATTGTGTAGGCCTTTGCCAAAAACCAAAGTCAGGAAACCAATATTTGTGACTATAATTTGTGGCAGCAACCCGCTTTCCAGAACCGATTCCATGAGAAATATCAAAGGCAACACAATTGTGAAAGCACTAACTAAATTCTTTACAACTAGTTGGTCTACCCAAGTCAATCCAATAGATCAAAGGTTCTATTTTCATGTCCGGACTATTTCAGCAAGTTATGCATGGATTAGGATTTGCAGTACAAATCTTCTGCATACCATGCCGAGTCCCAGGGTGCAATGGAAAGGTTTCACCAAACTCGCAAGAATATGATTGAAAACCTTTTGTTCAGAATATCCAAAGGATAAACACATGGGATGAGGGAGTACATTTCCTATTGTTTGATGCTAGGGAAGCGGTGCAAGAATCACTAGGAATTAGCCCGTTTAAGTAGTGTTTGGACATCAAGTTCGAGGACCGTTACAACTTATCAAAGAAAGGGTTACAAACGACAGTGATTGAAACCGTCTTGAATATGTATTGGATTTAAGTCAGATTGACAGGGATGTGAAATTGCTAGGACAATTTGGAAGACAGCCAAGTCAAAATGAAACATTGGTATGATAAAAAAGGACAGGAGAGGAGAGTTTGGAAAGGGGATGAAAGTTTGGTAATTATTTCCAATTCTTGACATCCATTGCAAGCAAGATACAGTGTCCGTCTTGAGGTTGAATCCAAGGTCGTGATGTAACTATGTTGTCAAAATGCCAGGTAGGCGAAAACAAAGACAATTGTGACACATTAATATGCTAAAAAAGTATGTTGACAGGGATGAAACCAGCACTTCCAAGTCAGTTGCCATGACAATTTCAAACCAAGGGACATGTAAAACAAAGAGGAAGTACATGTACCTGAAATTTCAGAAAACACAAACAGAGTGATGACTTGCCTACTGGTGTCAACCTAAAACCTTACAAACTCGACAAGTGCAAAACAGGATGACTTTCCAATTTGATGACAAGTTTGATTCATTTGTTCTCAGATGTTCCTACAAAACAAATGTGGTGTATCATGACATAGATGTGGGTGATGCAGCATCCTATTAAACAACACCCATATAGTTGAACCCTGAAAAAGCCAAAATCTTGAAAGAAAAGAGGTAGACTATATTTACAGAAACAATATAATTGAACCCAGCCACAGCGATTGGGTCGTCACCGTGTTTTTTTTTTTGGTTTTTTAAATGGGTTACCGAAACCTGATGGGTCCATTATGGGTGTGTCAAGATTTCGGGGCAACAAATCTAAATCCAAAATCAGACTGTACCTGATACCAAGAATTGATGATTGTATTGATAAGAATTTGGACATGCCAAATTTGTTAGCAAGTTTGATTTAGTAAAGGGATTTCTGGCAAAGTTCCACTGACAGATAAGAGCAAAAGAAATCAGCATTTGTAACACCAGATGGATTGTACCAAGTACAGGTGATGCCTTTTGCTTGAAAAATGCACCCGCTATGTTCCAAAGATTGCGTAACAAGATATTGCTGATGTAGATGGTGTGAAGGCTATATTGATGATTTGGTATTGTACTCTGAGACATGGAAAGACCAATGAACAAAGCACAAATTGTATGGAACAAATTGTCAAAAGCCAATTTAACTGTCAATTTAGAAAGAGTGATTTTGTTGTGCCACATCACATATCTAGGCCACATTGAGGGTCAAGGGCAGGTCAAGCCAAGCCAAGCCAAAAGTTGAGGCAATAGACAAGTTTCCATCACCTACCAATAAGAAAGAACTGATGAGATTTTGGGTATGCAGAGATAGTATAGGAGATACTGCCTAACCTTTTCTGTTATTGCGCATCCAAGAAAAATCTGATCAAGAAGAATACAAATTTGGTTGGTTCTGATGCATGCAAAGAAGCGTTTGACAAATTAAGGCCGTACTCATGAGCTCGCCAGTTCTGACAGCACCTTTTTCAGCCTCAGTTGTCAAGTTAATGGTAGATGCCAGTGATGTGGGGATGCCGGGTGCAGTTGCTTTCGCCACAAGAGGGTGACAGACCAGGGTGAGCATCAAATTTGCTAATTTGGAGAAAGTTCAATGAAGCATCAGCAAAATTACTTCGAACCATTGAAAGGAGGTTTAGCCGTGTTGCTGCCTACAACATTGAGGTGTCCTGAGCTCACAAACACCCAATGATTGTGTACACTGACCCACAAATCCACTCACCTTTCTCCCAAAAATGAGAAACAAGAATCAGAGATGCTAAGATGGAGTTTAACCCTGCAAGAGTACAAATGGACATCAAACAGTATTAAAGGCAAGGACAATGTAATGGCCGATGCCCTTTAAGATGTAAGCTAAATGCAAACTCTCCCAGCTCCATAGTAGTAGCCAAAAAAGACAGACTAAAGAAAGTTGTCATGGATTACAAGTACGACGTCAAGCGTCCTTGTTCTGTTTTTGATGCGTATTACTTCTTCTTCTTCTTCTTTCTTCTGTCAACACTTCAAACTGCGGCTAGCTCAGTCATGATTTGACATATTTGACCAGACTTGAACCGAATGGACCTGAGGCATCCATTTATGTCACATGTACTTTGACCCCAGTCGGGTCATCTAGGGGTCACAGGGTCAAAAGTGTTATTTTTTTTAAAAGTTTCAGCGCCTAAGATACAATGCACGGTGACGGGACTAATGTATGTGGTGCAGCTTGAGACCCTTCACAAAAGTTATGGGTCTAGAGGTCAAGCTGGGGTCATTAAGGGGACACTTCGGTAAATGTGAAAAATCTTTAAAAAATCTTCAAAAATAGCTATCTGGTATATGCACCTTGCAGGTGGTAACGTGACTCATACATATGACGCAGCTTAAGACCCTTCAACAAACGTTGTGCTCGGCATGGGGTCAAGGTCATTAAGGGGAACTTGCCGTCAAAAACCAAAAATTCAAAAAATATTCCAAATTATTTTATCTCAAAACTAAACATAGTACAGTAACTTAACTTTCAATATGCATTCATGTTACTGTGTATGCAAGGTATTTTTATTTTGGGTTCAAAGGTTTTCCTTTAGGTCCTTTCCGGTTTTAATGTAAATAAATTCAAGTAATTTTATCTCAGAACTAAGCATGTAGAATTTTTTTCTCAAAAAAAGTAAAAAATTTAGGGGGGGGGGCATTTTTGTTGTGTACACGATTGTTTTTTTATACCGGGATCCAAAGTCATTAAGGGGTCAAAAGGTCATTTTGCCAAAATGTTAAAAATAAGACCAAATTGGATTTACCTCAGCCTATAGAGACAGATAAAGCCCGCTATTACTACAGTGATGTAAGAATAATAGTAATAAAATTAAAAAAAAAAAAAAAAACCAAGGTCAAAGTTCAAGGTCAGTGGTCAAAATTTAACAGACAGCTCCGATTGAACTGAAATTTGACCATGATAATCTTGGGATATCGTAAATAGACCGAAAAAATTACAGTTGACCCTATTCGTGACCCAGGGGTCCCGTTATAGAGCTGCAAAGTCAAATCCCTGACATGCTTTGATTGATTGAAACTCATAATATTGAGCCTTGTAAAGTTGTTAACACGTAAAAATTTCACATTTAATGACCGTGTGACTTATTGGTGAGTTACAGGGGTCAAAAGTGTTAAGTCACCTCAAGGGGTCATTAAGGGGATCACCATCCATTCCCAATACGTCTGTCTTGTAAATTAGATCTGTCCTCAGGTCTAGTTCAACTTCTTTCTTTAAGGGGGGAGGTGTGACAGACTCCTGAATATTATATTATTTTCTGTATTAGATTAATTAAATCATGTTAAATTGAATCATATAAATTATGATTGGCGACGGCAAATTTAACTTGCAATGTGTTTGTGCAATAAGCCATGACTTATCTGATTGACCTAGCTCTAAGTGGACTAGAGTGCGAGAACTTCCTGAGAAGATCATGTCAGAAGACGTCCGCCGTTTATAAGGACATATGTCGTATCTCTTCATTCTAAGAATGAATAGGTTCTTTGGTTAACCTATAGTTAGCAAGATTGCACACCCTGTTGATGAAACAATAGACGTTGTTGGTAATTGCTGTCACAACACTTCGAGCGGCAGGATGTGGACGATGGTGGACTTCCTTTAAACATGTTTCATCGAACTGAAAAGATGACGAAACGATTGTCTTGTCTTCGCATGTTTGTTGCATCATGGTGTAAATTTTGCTAATGAAAATTGTGTTGCAAGTTTATTCTTCTGTGCCATTTGTCAAGAGATTTCCTCGTGTAGACCTCTCAAACAGAAGGTGGGGGAACTTTCATACCATTTGATTTATAAAAATCAATGTTATTATAATTCTAAAAGTTGTCAAATCGTCAGCATGTGGTGCCGTTGGAAAACAAAGGTTAACATTAAAAATTCCAGCAGGACATTGCTTCTGTACCAGTGCCATTCACTTTAATGCACTGAGTACCGGTATGGACATAGTTATATACCATCAAGCTGCAGTTTTATACCTTCCCGTGTTTTCTCCAAGTTACGATTTATAACTTAATCGGCGTCTAGACCAAAAGGACTTTGCGATTTCGCGAAACTAGTTGAACTGTACCAGCAAGATTGTGTAGCAAGATTTTGTGGACCTGATGTACAGAGACTGGTGCGCACCCACAGAACTGGTGTATGATTTATAGAGGTTGTGTGTTTAATTTGATTTTAACTAGGTAAGAAGTATAGATAATAATTTTGTGCATTGTTGATTGTGTATATTCGTGATTTAATTTAGTATATTAAAATCATTACTTTGAATTACATCTTGTCAAGTCAATCTTCTTCCAAATCGTCATTGTGAATTTTGTTTATGAACCATGGAGGTTACTTTTTGACCTTTGAGTACGTATCGTAACAGCCGCTTGGATTACTGGCGATGCCGAAAGAAGACGCCACGCAAATCCGAGCCGGAGGGAAGTCGTTCTTTTGTAAGACTTAATAAATACATATTTAACCCGAACCCGGACCGGGTCGTTTTGCCGCACGGCCCAAATGAACGAAGGGCAAATCTATTTTTATTTTAACGCCCAGAGCCCGATGCACGAGAGCCAAAGTTTGCGTTTCATGCATCTCGGCCGTTTTCCCGGCACAGGAATATAAGTAGCGTAAAAAGTCAATAACGGCCCAGATGCAACGCAAAAAACATCGCGTCATTTTCCCGGCAGACGGCCCAAATGCAAAAGAAAACATTGCGTCATTTTCCCCGAAGATGGCCCAGATGCACGAAAAAACATCGCGCCCATTTACCGGAACGACGTCCCAGATGCACGTGGAACATCGAGTGCGAAGCCATAAAAAAACAGGGTAAATAAATAAATAAAGAAAAAAAATAAATAATGGATGCGTTACTGCACAATGATCTGCATGAAATTTGTAGTATAGGGCGACCAGTCATGAGAGGCGCTATTACGCTACATCATAGTCGTGCGTTGCGCTATTATGCTAGTTCTGCTCCGGTTTACGTCATGAATACGTTATGATATTAATTAAAAAAATAGCTTATCGAAAATGTGGCGCTATCACCACGAAATCGAAATTGTCTATGGGCATGTGTACACGTGTCACCCGCCTGATTGAAAAGCATTGCAGCCTTCTGAGGGCAAACCGTCGCAAATGCAGTGACAAGCATCGCATCATTTCTCGGATGACGGCCCAAATGCAAGGAGGAACATCGCGTCAGTTTCCGTAAAGACGAGCCCAAATGCAACGAGGAACATCGCGTCATTTTCCGTAACGAAGGACCAAAATGCAACGAGGAAATCGCGCATTTACCGGTCAAGACGGCCCAGATGCTGAGGGCCAATGAGAGTCCTTTGCGCGACACAAACTAGTTGTTGATGGCCGAGATGCAACGAGAAAAATTTTCGACCGGTAACCACGTTTTCGTTGCGTCTCATTGCTCCTCGGCCGTGTTAAGGGTTTAAATAATGGAATAAACCGCACATTATTGATCATGAATAGCGGTCTCCATGAAAACGAGTAGGCTGGGTCAGAACAAGCGGACGTGTGCTACCTTTACCACCTTGTGTGTTTTTTACTACATACTTTTACTATTTTACTACACCTTAGCTTAGTCTTAGGCTTCCAGGATTGGAAATTGGGAAAGAATTTAGTATTCTGCCAACACACACAAATTCGGACACGTTAAAGGAATAAACCGCCATTGTAAAGTAAAGGAGATTTTTTGAGGAACACAAATTCTTGCATCGTTAGTAGACCACCTACTAAGAATGTTTCGAAGGTTTATGGACAAATAAGTACAAAGAAACCCGCAAACCTTGTTTTGAAATTGCCTGCTATCGTAACATTCCCCATAGAAACATCTTCCTTTGATTTCTGTTTGCTGGTGTTCGGATCTGTTAGTATTACTGTTTTATTTGTTCTAACAAGTAACATAGGATGCGCTCTTCCTTTCTCTTACTTTAATTTATTTGCCACTACTTGCACTCATTTTGGAAAAAGCTCTCCAATAGGACACTTCCACTATGTATAACTAACCACCACCTTTAAAGTTTTTGGTTAATACAGTGGAAAAGGGTAGGTACATATTTGCCGCCGATAAATGGGTCACATTTTTACCTCCTTACATAACAAGGGGTCATTTTTCCAACCATGCCTATATATTGATGGGTCATTTGTTGAGGTCATTGCTCCTATAAAATGGGTCCATTTTCAAATTTTTGGTCACAATTTACTATGAAAATGGGTCAATTTTCCTGATTTTCAGTAAAATCACGATGAAAATGAAATCTAAACTGATTTTTCCAAATTTTTGCAAATGTGTACTATGACAATGGGCCGACTTTTGCGAATGAGGAATTACTATATAACAAATGGATGCGCATTTCAAAGCCAACTATAGACAAATGGTCGAAATTTTGGGACCACTATATGAAAATGGGTCATAAATAATATTAAATGTATAATTTGGTCACTATAACATGGGTTACGGAAGCGGCGGAACATACACACCTAATAGTACAAAACAACAAGAATTTATTGGTCGAGTACCCCCCCCGGGCAATTTCCCCTCACGAGATCACCGAAATGAATTGCTGATGTGACGTTTTCCCTTAGGAGGACTTTGCTTCAATTGCCAGTCGGACATTTTCCCATCAGGAGATTGTCGAAAATAACTTGCTGCCAATTGCGCCTGTGATGTTTTTCCCCCTTGAGAACCATTGGGCTTCTAATCCAGCAAATTTCTGCAAAATTTTTGCTAGACTGTAAAACATCTATGCATCAACAAGCATGCATTCGCTAACTGCGGTCGTACGTCTGGAGCTCTGGTTACTGCTGGTCAGACTTTTGCCGGTTGAGCGTGGGGCGTTTGATGAATAACGGGTTTGGCAAATTACCAGAGGCCATCCCACATGCACCAGTTTTTGGGAAATTCAACCTCAACAGGGTCATGTGATCTCACCAACTATCCTGTTCTTAACACATAAAAAACACTGACTTTTAGGCTCATTTACCAGGCAAGCGCAGTGAGCCGAAAATTTTTGAAATTGTGTCGGCAATTGGACAGTTTTGTCAGCAACACCCCCCCATTGAAATGATCTGGGAATGTCTGTTTTGCATCAATTCATCATACAATGGCATAATTTTCTGCTAAACCCAGTGCAGAGACCAGGGGTCAATTAAAGGGGCATTTCGTGATCCCAGCCTCGTCCCCCCGACTTAGCTAAAAAATATTGAGATTTTCATATCGCTGAACTGTTATCCTTAGCAATCCACGGGTGTCCACTCTTGCGTGCAAATTGGTCATATCTGTTGAATTTCCACAATTTTGTATTTTCTGTCCGTAAACGGACAGAAATTACAGCACAATGGTCTATGGGACCGTGGGAAACGAGCAATTGTTCATAACACAAGACTGCAAGATCGGGATCAACTCACATTTTCAAATGAACTTTTCTCAACTATACTCGTGATTAATGAATAAAACAGAAGATGCTGAAATCACGAAATGCACCTTTAAGTAATGGTCACTTGCACAGCGGATAGATTCTAACAGTAAAATTTGGAATTTTGGAGGATAATTGAGGATTATTTTCAAGGTCCAGACATCGTTCGATACAAAAAATAAGCTGAGAACCGCAGTCACACTAGCAATATTCGTAATATTCTTATTGCGGTACTAGGTACTACATGTACTGTTAATAATTAACGACGGTCCGGTCACACGGTGAGATATTGTAATCATGTCGTAGACATTTCTGGACACATGAACACGAGGTCAACAACACGGTTCATTGCGTAAGCATGGTAGTAAACTACGAAATGCGGTCACACGGCGATTTTGACCAGTAAATTACGACAGTACCATGGATATAAAGCGGCCCAGATGGAAAATTAAATCATCGTTAAGTTATTACGAATACTATGGTACACGACGACATTGTCGTCTGTAAGTTTGCGGTCATACGCAGCCTTTATTGTAGTACTACTGTAGATAATTGTAGTAACAAAAAAAAGCTCGTGTGACCCCGGTCTAAGATCCCATCTAGCCCTAGATGTCCATTGTACTAGCGAGATACAGCAAATATAAAATGCCTATTTTCTACAAGTATTCAATTGTACATGTATTTGACAGTACAAATGACAGCTGTACTCTGGTGGTGATTAACAAGTTTTGCACAGGATTTTGGGGCTTTCTAAACTCCTCTGTACCATTTGCATCCAATGTGTCAGATCATTTATGTGCAGTTTCTGAATAGCACCCTATGAATAGAGGTCGGACCCTGTTTTCTTGACTCGTTTATAGGTTAAATTAGGAAGATGGGTCCAGGGGTAGCGCTTGAGGTTTTAAAACAAGGGGTCAGTGGACCCCTTAGCTACCTGAATTCCAAAATTTGGGGGTCCGTACTGAATTGTGGGGGTCTAGAGTGGTGCGGTCCACTTTGACATACTTGGATTAAGCGCATAACATTAGATTTTGTCACTATGGGGCCGGCATTTGCACTCCAGTGTATGGGTTAGTACCACCTAATCTTTCAGCTATATTTACCTACCTGTCCTAAAGTTGAAGTTTTGAAAATTGTTCCTAAATGTAGTCTTAACAAAAAACTAATTTAATGATATTTAACACTTTTTTTAAACAGAAATTGTATTTTGTTACCTCAGCTGAGTTTTCACTTTAACTAATAACAAATGTACATGTGAATGATTTATCTGTAATAATTTCTAAAATAAGAATGACCACATTCAACTCAATGTTTCACTTCTCAGTCATTCTCAATGTGAACTTCTTTTTTATTGGCTCAACAAAGTTAAATTATATCGGTAAAATGCTCAGTCAGTGCACTCTTTCCCGTTGCAAATCAACATACTTTGAAGAAAATCGCCGACTTGTCTACGTCGTAGTACAACCAGGGAGGGAAATTCTACCGCCCATTTTGGTATAGCCGGGAGCCATCATCACATCCTTCGACATGTAATTTTTCCTTGAGGCTGTCGAATTCATAGGGTGGTGGCACAATACTAAAATTCTTTCCCCAGTTCTTCCGATGGACTTTCATACTAGTTCCGATGCCCTTTACGGCACTGTCCATGGCATTATCACTGTCAGTGTCGCCCAGTTCGCTGTGGTTTCACCTCTATCTCCGCATTTAAATCTTGTCACAATATTCGCCCGTTTTTTTCGAATTCCCCAACAATGCGGTGTTAAGTGAGCTTTTGATGTCACGTTGTAGAGCTCATGTACCGGGAGAGAGAAACGCTCGGGAATTCGAGAAGCCGTCGAACCGGCGATACACATGCGCATCTGCAATAAGCACACGTCATCAGCTCACTTTATAAAGGTATTGTGGGTATGCAGGGGGGGTATGAAAATTGAGAACAATGGGACATAGAGGAGTTATGTGTGCTAGTACTTATTGTTACATTCTACAAGTACTCACCCATTTACAAATGAACTTGGAATTACTGATGTGGTATTGAGACGAATTAAGGGCTAGCGTTATCTTTTACATTTTTCTGATTCATATCCACAAATTACGAACGCATCTATGCAAAACCGTTTGTTGTTTGATGGTAAAAGCGATTATTTGTGGCGTCCGTACGGACGCAATAGCTCGTTATTTTTTATTTTGTAGCGCTCCGAAATAAAATATAGGGTCCGGACGCAGAAACGCAACTTAGCGCGACCCCTGTATGGAGCAGCAATCTAACAAAACCAGTTTACATTATAAAGGACTCATCATTATTGTGGTTTCTTCCCTAATTCGATATACTTGTGCATATTGAATATGTGATATTAACTACTATTTTACCTGGCTCTTTGTAGGCAATTGTTTCGCCATGACTATTTATAATTTGTATATCTTCGATCGCAATGGGACTTGTCTGTACTATCAAGACTGGAACCGACACAAGCAGTCAGAATTTCACAAGATGAGGTGATCCAACTTGAATAACTTGTATGTGTATGTCTCTATAAGGTTGGCACACCACCAATAAAATTGCCATTTGTGGTTTATGTACAAAATAGCCCTAATTAAAACGTACATTTGTTCATTAACGAAGCGACTCGTTGCTTAAATTATGCATTGCCTTGGACTACTAGACCTCGCATCCCTTCAGCAAGAAGAAATAAGTGACACGGATTTTTTCGAGCTACTGAAGCAATGAAGACAAGGAGGTTTTCCGATCCCCTCTGAAACGGTGGCTTCTAGTCAAAATATTCCTATGGGGTGGGTGTAAAATGAGTAACTGTAATTACTACATTAGTAAGCCTCCCACACCTTTTTGTCTTGATATTGTGGCTGCATTTTTACTTTAAATAATTTCTAACACAAATACATGAGCCCGGAAGTTCCTGTTTCTACTATTTTTCAATGTTTAATTTAACCGTCACTTTTTTTTACCTTTGTGCCCACATTTTTGCCAGAACATATCTATTTAGTGGTGTGGAATCACATGCCTGTCTGTCACACACACGTCGACACACATGCATGTAGATGTCCCATGCACACGACGCATGCACACATACTGCATCAGTGCTTTTTTCTGAGGACACCAAACTTGAAATATTGTACCTCAGAAAGATTATAATGTTGAAAAAATGTCCTCAAAATGGCCATGTGCTTTCAACACATGGTCCTCGGTTGAAAGCACATGAGGGGTTGCGCGAGTACATGGTCCTCGGAATCTTGTATGTCGATCGATTTTTCATCACATTTAGATATGGCCTTGAGTAGTGTCCAACATGTTTGGTGACCTCATTGAAATTTGGCCTCATTCACAAACCGTGACATCAGATGACACATGCATTCCTTAATACTGTATTTTTCTCATTTACCCTTGAAATATTCAGGGCTAGAGGAGGTTTGGTTTGGAATGTATTGGAAATTAAGGTCCATGGCCCGAATCGCTAATAGCCCGTCCCCGAGAAGCCCCCAGATTTTACCGGAAGTGGCAACAATGTTGGTATCAGAAGAAAGCTACTATTTTTCTCATCTACCTGTGAATCTGAGAGCAACGATATTTTGGTTTGGAAATTATCAGTGAAAAGGTGGCCCCTTTTGGGTCGACATATTATTTTAATGGTTTTTCTATGGAGCTTACAAAATCAAGTTTTTAGATCTCCCATTAAAAGGAATTGAAAATATCGGCGCGAAACTTTACAAGCTGGGTTTGGAGTGAAGGCCAACCTATCAGATGAAAACTTCATATACTTAAAATCGGCCATCCCCCTTTAAGGCAAAAATCTCCCCATTTTGCTACGAGCAAATATTAAGGTTACACACAGTGTTTGAAAGTCTCATTTATTATGACAAATTGGATAAAACAAAAAAATATCAACGGTGACACCCTTTTGCAACTTATTTGGTAAATTACCACTGATATCAGTGTATTTTACGGAACTTTCATTGAGGGCAAGTATAATTTTTCTTTAACATTAGGTAAACATCTTTCTGCGGATATTGGGCAAATAGAGGGCGCTATACAAAAAAATCATGACCTTTTAGGCCTACTATGGCAAGATTACCCGCAAGGGGGTTTTTCTAATTTTTCTCGAGACAAGATAATAGCTCTTGCATATCCCTACTAATATCCGTTGTCAAAATGTTGTCGCCGCTGCCTTAAAATTGCTCTAACAATAAAAGCGCGATTGCATGGGGTCATACAGCTGGTACCGGTACTCCCATCATAGTTTTAGCTGATATCAAGTGGATTGAAATATTAGTGGACAACTTTACAGGCAGGTTTGGGGTAAAGGCAATTCTGCACGATGAAAACTTTTTATACTTAAATTGCGCCATCCCCATGTAACTGTAATTTGACAGTTATCATCTCACTTTTGACAGGTTGGTTCAAGTTTGGGGGGAAAGGAAAACTTTTTGGGGAATTGCCCCCCCCCCCCCTTTCCCCATAGTGCTGCCACGGCATACACAACTTTGAGTTGTTTCACTGTTTTGGGTGATTTGTTCCTTCCCTAAAAATTGTTGCAACTTTGTGTACAATGTTTTTATTGCAGGTAGTATTGCAAATACGAGGACACTATTCAATATATAGGAAGTAAACCGTATGGTATGTTTTTTGCTCTGTTGACAGGAATTCAAGCGCATGTATGGTATGATCTTTTCCATCAAATTCATTCATTAGTCGGTGTACACCAGTGATTATTATCCTTCAAACGGATTAGTCCTGTATGAACATCCATGAGAGGGCATCATGGAAAGCTTTTTCTTGAAACTATTCAGTTGAAGGGGCAGAATGTATAGGTGATGTGACATCAATTTGTACAGAGGGGGGGCCCAAGTCTATTGATATGTCAGTGGGGAAGGAATATGCTCATACAGCTAAGCATTCAATAGCATTATCATATTGATTGAGTGCGAATTTTAAAAGCAAAAGCTGTGCGGTATACACGCATAATGTCGGGCAGTGCTTTGATT